>JACXGJ010002644.1:0-62932 GCA_016801105.1 Esox niger | reverse complement strand
GAGAGAGAGAGAGAGGGAGAGAGAGGGAGGCTGTTGATTACATGCCTACGTGTATTTGATAGGCATGGGACACCATGCTTGAAAAGCCCTGAATCACACCCATTATTCCTTACCATACCTTCACGGTTCCCCCTCTTCCTGCAATTCCACCAGCCCTATTCTAACACCAGCCATCTTGCCACACCCTTGCCCCTGTCCTGCTACTCATCCATAGTTACTTTACATCCCTTAAATGTTGCCCACAGTTAGCACAAAGCCCAAATGGATGATGAAGGGAGCAGCCTGGAATGCTTCCTTCAGTCCCCCTCTGGCTGCCTCGAAACTTGGTACGTTCTGAGCGAAGGGACATGTTGAAGTTGTATGAGAGGGCATTGTGAGTATTCTCGCAAATCTGGGGTCAGAGAATTGTTCGTTCCTAAAAGCCTTCCGCCCATCCCAGTGTATGTCACCTTCCACCCTTACTATCCCCACCCGACCCTAAGCGGCTAGGCAGACCGAGAGAGGCTTTTGTGGATATTCCCCTGACATCTGAAAACAATCAAATAATCTGGGCACAATGCTCCTCTATATGGAGGGGGCATTTGTGGTTCCCAGATGAAGCAGGGAGGATTATGGGGAGGAATCGGGAGAAACGGGTGGGGTGGGGGGCAGGTTACACAGCTGAAGTGAGGTGGAAGGGGAACCATATTGTTGCTGGTTTTGGTGGCTGTGGATGCGTAAGTTGAAGGAGTGTTGGGGTATACGCAACAGTGAAAGAAATATGACTATGTTCCCACAAACAGTGAGATGAGGAGTTGTGTGTGACTAAAAGCTTCTGGTCCATGACTCCTCTCCTTGCTTAAAAGGGAGAGCAAAAACATCTCCTGGCCAGTTTGGGCATTGGATGACTCAAATTTTACCAGGTTTCATGAAAACTAAATGAGAAAAAGCCTCTGGTGTCCAAGCAATTAATAGCTCCTTATGATATAACCAGGGAGTGGATTTGTCTCAGTACATTTGTGCAAACAATACATGATATTTCAGTTGTGAGTGGGCAAAATTTGGGTAACTGATTCATCTTGCTCGGGATTTTAGAAAAGATCGGGATTTTAGAAAATGTCACAGATTGACCAGATGGTGGAGCTACAACAAGCAACTGTATAAAGCATCACAATATTTGACCTAGTCATGAAATGTTGGGTACAATACATTTACCTCAGGAATCCATAAGATCATCCATGATGGGACATGTAATGGTGATTTCTCAAACTTTCTCACATTATCTCAGACATAACGGACCCAATTTTGACTAAAAGTGTGGGTGAATGATGCATCCTGTCACAAACAGCCGGCCTTCACAAAATGACACCCAGCGAAGTAATGCATCATGCAGGACAACACGTGTGCTGTTGTTTTCTTTGTCAGATTGGCTATATGACTGTGAAAACTGAGTCAATCCACTGAGTACATTGAATGACTATACAGCAAATACAGGATATTCATGTATATAATAAGGGGGGCTCTCACAATCCAATGTGGGTCACCTCTATGTGCCTCTCTGGAAGTCTTTTTCTCTCTCTTTTGCTTCTTTTTTCTGTATGAGAATGGTAAACAGTCATCTGCAACTTCCTCCAGTGTGTTCATTAATCCCTTTCATTTTGTGGGGTTGGATGATTACAGAGAAGCCAACCAAACTAACCCCGCCCACCTTTTCCAAAAGCAACAAAGTCCTGTCCGCCTCACTAAAACACAGTTCCTCCTTTTAGCATGCTCAGGTTTCAATTACGTTAACATACAACCACAGAAACTAGTTTTAAATGATTGGGAAAAGCCTATGGTAGGTGAAATTACAATAAACAGTCCAAGTATTCCAATAAGCCCATAGTGCTGTATTGTTGTTCAACTAAACAGAAGCTATGTCAATCTGGTCAAGCACATTCATCATGTGTCTTCTGAATGCTATTTAAATTGCTATTACATTCTCAGAGCTGAGTAAATTAATTATCGTCTTAGCCAACATACTTGTCTATGAATGCTCACACAGACACACATAGTTAACATTCTACTTATTATCCATTTCCACAGCTTGGACCATCAAGTATATGCATTTCTCTCAAGGGCATCACAGCAACGACCTTTAATTTGAATTTTCGAACATCCGTGTGCTTACAAGATCAACTCACTAAGTGTGACACATTTCACCCATTTTAAATTCCATGTAAGATGAGCCATGAGCACCAATATGTGGTTTGTAGCAGCATGTGAATTTCAGTATAAATTTAAAGCAAATAATCTATATCCTTTGAATAAGTAGACTTTGATTTTACACAAAGAGATCTTAGAGTCTTAGAAAACATTTGTTCTTAAATATATAATTTTAGGATTATAAATGATGTTTCATTTATAATGTTGAAGTGAAAAACATGGAGAACATTGTTTGTCTTTAAATTCTATCACATTAATCTGCCCACAAATGATCGTTTCACTGACCGTGGAGTGCAGAAAAGTGAAAACAACAGCACCATTTTATGATATATTTTATTGTTGTAAAACCATTGAAATAAAATTGTGAAACCCTTGCCTGTCATCAAAATTTCCAAACTAATATAGATGTGCAGTTGAGTAGATGCCAAACTTAAAATGCAAAGTTAATAACAGTTTAATAAAATAATTGTAAATCTCATTGTAATATGAATAAAGACATTGCCATTTACTTTTGAATATATCTATAAAAGATCTGTTATCAATTTAATAAATAATGAATAATTCATTTTCAAATACATGTGCTGTGATTTCCTTATGTATTACAAAACCTAAATTACAACCTACTCTGCAATATCCTAATGAATTTTCTTAATGTACCAACTGTCCCTTTGAAATATAAAAGGGAATTCTTCAGGGGCAAACCAAAAGCAAACCTCCCCTTTCAAAAATGTTTCACACAAAATACATTGAAATTATGTGAAGGTAGGTCCAGCCTTGTTTTTTACATTTGGTTCTGTGTGGTTCCTAGTGAAAACAAAATGAAAGTAATTCCATTTGAAATGTAATCTATATTCTTAACTACTGCTTTTCTTGGGCAGGATATCTTTGTGACTGAGTACCAGCACCTTTCTCGGTTCCTGCACGTCTAATAGAATATTATGTCAAATGTATTGTGAACTTCCTACACCTAAATATAAACAATACCGGCACGCACACTTTGTTGCTGGACCTATTTCAGTCCAAGTGAGGTTTCAGTCACTGAGGTTGGACATTTATGAGGAGGCAAATAGATTACTAATGTGATCAGAAACAAGACACTTTGAACATTAAAATAGTTTTGACTATAGAAAAATAGAAAAGAATTGCAAGGAATTGATTTAAAACATATTTAGTCTCCCCTTTCATATCGTCTCAATGTTCATCTCAATGTCCATGAAATTCAATATCTTCAAATCATGCATGGTTTTATGCATATATTTTTGTAGACCAGAGTTCTGAAAAGTGTGTTTACTAATTCTATTCTTGGACGGAACCTTACATTCATTGATTAGCTAATTCATGGATCCCACATGATATCATACAGTGTTGTTGCAAAATTTCTTAATGTAAAGGGTGTAAAATGTCTAGTCAGTTAGCGCCACTGGTAGAATTTCAATAACTTAAGTCCCTTTCTCAGAGAACTTGAAGAAGTTGTTTCCTTTCCTCGTCAAGGGCTGTAGCTTTTGTGGGGCACTGGTAACCATGCTTCATGGGTGCCAGTGGTAATTGTGTTCAGAAGATCGTGGTTTGAGCCTCGCATTAGGCATTTCGAACCAAACAGTTATATTGGTGCTGTGACCCGGATCATTCGTTTGGATGCTATAGACAAAGTAGGGTGTGAGTGTTAAGAGTGCAAAATGAGTAGTCAGTTAGCATCACTGCTTGCATTTCAATTGGTTACCTCTCTCTCTGAGACCTTGAAATAGTTGTTTCCCTTGTTCCTAGTTCAGTGACTTTAGTGCAGTGATGGTAATGAAGTTTTGTATGTGTAATGTGCTCAAAGGATCACTGGTTGGAGCCCCATGTATGGAGTTTGGAGACAAACTGTTACATTAACACAGGCTGAAAATTGTAATAAAATAAGCATGTAAATAATATTTACATTCTTGGATGAGCAAGTCATTTTACAACTAGCTGAGAAGTTCTGTGCACCAATTATCAGTATTTAGTAAGTTTAATGATATCACATGATCATCATGATTTACAATTCTTGCTAACATTAGCTAAACCAGCAACTCATACTGTCAAGGTTACAGGTAAGGATCCAAGCACGGACCAGGGAGGAGAGGGAGAGTGGCAGGCAGAGTAGTTGTGGACAGGCATAGAGACGACTCGAGAACTGGCAGCGACGGCACAGGCAGGTAGCGGGCAGAGTAGTTGGGGACAGGCAGATGGTTGGAACACAAGCGGGCACCAGCAGTACAGACGAGGAGCAGGCAGAGTAATCAGCAACAGGCGGGGAGTCGGAATTCAGGCTGGGAGCAGACATACAGGCAGGGAACAGGCAGAATAGTCAGGGACAGGCAATTGATCGGTACATGGAGAATCGAAATGCGGGTTTGTAAGTTGCTAGAGATGGCATGCGAACATAGACCATTGATCCGGCAGGGGTGACTAGTCAGAGCTCTACAGAAGTAATGGTTGTGATGAGGCAAAGGGTGTCAGGTGTGTGTGATGTTGATTGGAAACAGGTGCGGGAGCAGGTGAGAGGGATCAGGCACAGCGAAGTCAGCCAGAGGATCCGCCCCTGAGGTAGATTGATGATCCGGTCGATCATGTATGGACCAATTAATCTGGGGGACAGTTTGCGGGACTCGGTCCATAAGGGCAGGTTCCTGGTGGATAGCCACACTTTGTCCCCAACGGAGTAAGCTGGGACTGGCACTTGGTTGGAGTGCGTTGGGTAATCACCAGAGGACTGAAGCAGGTTGGCTCTGGCACGATGCCAGGTTCGGTGGCAGCGGCGCACGTGGGCCTGAACCGATGTACCTACCAGATCCCTCTCCTGGGTCGGGAATAGTGGGGGTTGGTAACCGAACAGGCACTGGAATGGGGACATGCATATTGCGGATGTGGGAAGTGTGTTGTGTGGACATTCCACCCTGGACAGCTGGGAGGACCAGGTGGTGGGGTTGGTGGAGACCAGGCAACGGAGGGTGGTCCCTTTCAGCCTGGCCGTTGGTCTGGGGGTGAAAACTGGATGAGAGACTGGCGGTGGTGCCAATGGCACGGCAGAAGGACCTCCATACTGCAGACGTGAACTGCGGGCCCCGGTCGGAAAACAAGGTCGGTGTGCAGGCCGAAGACACTGAATACCTCCTTGACCAGAATGGTCGCCAGCTGAGGGGAGTTTGGGCAACGGAACGAAGCGGGTGAATTTACTAAAACGGTTGACGACAGTGAGGATGACCATGTTGCCTTCAGAGCAGGGTAGCCCAGTGACGAAGTCCAGGGAAAGGTGGGACCAGGGACGTCGAGGAACAGGCAGGGGTCACAGGAGCCCAGAACTGGGCCAGTTGGACAGCTTGTTCTGGGCGCAGGTGGGCCAAGCAGAAATGTATGTCTGCGTGTCCTTCTGCATGGATGGCCACCAGAATCGCCTGCAGAGGAAAGCCATAGTATGGGCCAGGCTGGGGTGGCACATGAGTTTGGAGGCATGTGCCCAGGCCAGTACCGCTGACCTAAACGATTCAGGGATGAAAAGGCAGCCAGGGGGATCGCGTCCAGGTTCAGGATTTAGGAAGAAAGCTGCCTTTACTGTTTTTACGATTCTCCAAAGCGCACCGCCAAGAACGAGACAGGTCATCGGGTTTGCCATTTTGTGATCCAGGCCTATAGGTTAGGGTTTAAGTCGAACCGCGGAAAAACAGGGAAAATCTACCCTGGCGGAACGGATATATTCCAGGTTTTGATGGTCCGCCAGACGAGGAAAGGTACCTCCGCTCCCTCGAGCCAATGTCGCCACTCCAACAGGGAGATCTTGACGGCCAACAGTTCGCGATTACCGACGTTGTAGTTGACATCGGCCGGAGACAGACGGCGGGACAGAAAGACGCAGGGATGGAGCTTCCCGTCCTTGGCGCGTCGGGACAACACCACCCCCACCCCAACGTCCGAGGCGTCCACATCGAACCACAAATTGACGTGAAGCATCGGGTTGGGAGAGGACATGTGCCGAGGTAAAACAAGCCTTGAGGTCCCGGAAAGCTTCCTCCGCCCCCGAGATCCAGGTGAACGGTTTGGCGCATGAGGTAAGGGCGGTCAACGGAGCGGCCACCCGACTATAGTTCCGGATGAATCGCCGGTAGAAATACGCAAAGTCCAAAAACCTCTGCAGCTCCTTTCTGGAGCTCAGAGTCGGCCACCCCACAACCACCTCCACCTTGGAAGGGTCCATACGAACCTGCCCCTCCGAGACTATGTACCCCAGAAAGGAGACGGTCGAAGTGTGGGATTAACATTTCTCCACCTTGACAAAGAGACGGTTTTCCAGGAGGTGGAGGAAGACCTGTCTGACGTGCTGAATGTGTTCAGCCGGCTTCCTGGAGAAGATTAGAATGTCGTCCAGGAACACAAATGTGATGCGCCCGATCATATTGCGCAGCACGTCATTGAAGAAGCTCCATAGGTGTGTTGAAGCCCGTTAGCCACTTGTCCCCCTCCCTAATCCTCACCAGGTGGTAGGCATTGCAGAGGTCAAACTTGGTGAAAATGGAGGCACCTTGCATGGAGTTGAAAGCCGAGTTCATCAGAGGGAGGGGGTATTTGTTCTTGATCGTGATGTTGTTGAGCCCCCGATAATCGATGCAAGGACAGAGAGTGCCATCCTTCTTCCCCCAAAAAAAGAATCCTGCTGTCAGAGGGGAGGACAACGGCCGAATACAACCCGAGTCCAGGGACTCCCTGATATATTTCTTCATTACCTCCCTCTCGGGTTTAGAGAGGCTGTACAGACAGCTCTTGGGGAAGGTGGAGCCGGGTTGCAGCTCGATTGTGCAGTCGTAGGGTCTGTGCAGGGGGAGCGAGAGTGCACTGCGCTTATTGAGCACTTCCCCGATATTGTGATAAACGGAGGGCACCCCTGCTAAGTTGGGTGGCTGGACACTGGGGCTTTGGTCAGGCACGTTCGGTGGACAGGCCGCTCGCAGGCAATCAGCATGGCAGGTCGGGCTCCACCTGATTATTCCCCCCGCGGACCAGTCGATGTCAGGGTGTCTGACCAACGAGGAGTGTCCCAAAACCAGCGGAATGTGGGTGGTGCTGGTGATTAGAAGACGTATGGTCTCGGTGTGATTCCCCGACATCAGCATTTGGACTGGCTCGGTCCTGGACATTACCCTTGCCAAACGCCTGCCGTCCAAAGCCACGGCTTCAATGACCTCCGTGAGTGGTTCTGTGGAGAGCCCCAGCTGGGTGGCTAAGGTGGAATCTATAAAGCTGTCGTTGGCTCCGGAGTCGATCAGTGCTTGGATTTTAAGTTGCTGACCTTAATGACAGAGGGAAGTGTAAAATGGATTCCGGGAACAGGAGACATCTGAGATTGGGCTCGCTAGTCGTCTCCCAGCGACTAGCGAGCCTGTCGGTTTCCCTTCTTTGGGGGGCAGGTGGCGATGTAGTGCCCTGGACGGCCACAGTACAGATAGCTGTTGCTCTACCTCCGATGCTGGCGCTCCCGCCCTGTCCAGCCGAAAGTGTCCCAATTGCATCGGTTTGGGGTCAGGACGTTTCAAACCACCATCTGCACCTCAGACGTTCCTGTCACTTGTGGTGACGGGAGTGAGCCACGTTATCTCTCCCTTTTGCGCTCCCGAGCGTGGTTGTCAATCCGGATAGTCAGGGCAATCAGACCATCCAGGCTATCCGGTTCTGGGTAGGAGACCAGCTTGTCCTTGAGGCCATTTACAAACACTGCCTGCAAGGCTTCAACGTTCCATTCGCTCTTGGCCACCAAGGTGCGGAACTTGATAGTGTACTCGGCCACGCTCCCCTGGAACATACGGGCCGAAGCGTCCTTTCCCCGGACCGGGTGGTCGAACAACTTCCGTATCTCGTCCGTAAAGAAACTGTAGGACCAAGCAGCCGGGTCCTGTCGTTCCCACAGGATGGAAGCCCACTCCAGGGTGGATCTGCGGTGCAACCCAACCAGGTAAGCGATCTTGGCGCTATCAGTGACGTAGGTCCTCGGTTGCTGGGCGAACACTAGACTGCCTTGCAGGAAAAAAGACAGACACAAACCCAAGACTCTGTCATACCTCTCGGGAGTGGGTACTCAGGGCTCACGATCCAGGGAGGGCACAGGTCGGGGCTCTGGTGGGGTTGGCCCAGATGAGGAGGTGGGTGGGTGCGACTGTGGAGGGGACGACGGGAGCACTCAGTTGATTCTGAATTGCGGAGACGCTGACTGAGAGGGCTTGTGGGGAGCCCACTATCTCCTGAAGAGCCGACTTGTGTTGGCCTACAATGGCGCCCTGGGAGGTAACTGCCTGGCGAACGGCATCCAAATCCGCTGGATCCATGATGGCCGGATCAAAACTGTCAAGGTTATGGGTAAGGATCCAAGCGTAGACCGGGGAGGAGAGGGAAAGTGGCAGGCAGAGTAGTCATGGACAGGCAGAGAGACGACTCGAGAACTGGCGGCGACGGCACAGGCAGGTAACGAGCAGAGTAGTTGGGGACAGGCAGATGGTCAGTACACGAGTGGGCACCAGCAGCACAGACAAGGAGCAGGCAGAGTAATCAGCGACAGGCGGGGAGTCGGAATTCAGGCTGAGAGCAGACGTCCAGGCAGGGAACAGGCAGAATAGTCAGGGACAGGCAATTGGTCGGTACACGGAGAATCAAAACGTGGGTTTGTAAATTGCTAGAGATGGAATGCGAACATAGACCATTGATCCGGCAGGGGTGACTAGTCAGAGCTCTACAGAAGTAATGGTTGTGATGAGGCAAG
Source organism: Esox niger (assembly GCA_016801105.1). Lineage (NCBI taxonomy): Eukaryota > Metazoa > Chordata > Actinopteri > Esociformes > Esocidae > Esox > Esox niger. The sequence continues at coordinate 53,982 of JACXGJ010002644.1, read as the reverse complement.
GGGTGTCAGGTGTGTGTGACGTTGATTGGAAACAGGTGCGGGAGCAGGTGAGAGGGATCAGGCACAGCGAAGTCAGCCCGAGGACACAAACAAAAAGGGATGGTGATAATATTTCCATGAGGAATACTGGTCAGCTTTTGCAACTGCAGAACATTTTCCTTTGCATTTAGACCCTTGTTGGCTTGACATTCTTCCGTAGCAGCTTACATGCATCGTCTTAATAACAACTTAGTAATATGTTCTAGCAATAAATAAAACAATTAACATTAAAAAGTTTGTGTTCATTATTGTAGTTAAGTGAATGAATGTAATGCCATTGTCCTGGAGTTGTGCCAGTAGAAATGACTTAGTGGTGCCATCCTTAAAATGTCATCAACACTCAATAATGTTGAAGTAAAAAACATGGAGAACATTGCTTGTCTTCAAATTCTATCACATTAAACTGAGCTAGTCTGTGCTATTATTTTTTGTCTTACGAAAACCATGAGCTACCATTTGTTATTAGCCAGCTAGCCAGCTAGGCAACAGTGGGGACCACTGATCAACTGCAAATTCAGAAACGTTTAACATAAAATGTATAACCTTGTATGTTTAGTTTGCAGAATATTCTTCTATAGTGGCTAATGAAGCACATGCTTAATAGCTGCTTACTGTATGTTCTGGGTATGAATAAAACATAATACTTGCACAGTTTTAAGTACATTTTAGTAGTTATACTCTATGAAAGCAAACAAAGACTATTTAGCATTATTGTCTTAGTGTTGTGCCAGAGTTGATTTTCACATTCCGGTCTACAAGCTAGTCTGTGAAATGTGATTTGTTCATCCCAGTGTCCATCCTGCGTTGGGACTTTGAAGTTACAGTGGGTGAAAACAACAACATTGGATTAAAACTAGATTCACCCTAAACCCAGACCAATAGATTGTATAGGCTTAGTTACACAAATACCACTCATGTACCTTTCCTACATAAAAAGGCTGCATAATTCCGGGCATGGTAGAAATAGCAGCATTTAAGTTGTGTCAATAGGATATTTGAAACACTGCTGCTGGTGGTCAAAGGTAGTGTGAACACAACCTGACCCCTAAACACTGAGAACCAACGGTTTTATAACATTGAGATTGACATTGAGACTGTGGTTATGTACATATTGGCTGTTAGTATGGTGTGGATTGTCTTACACATCTACAGATGCTGACTTTTTTAGCTGTCTGGGCTTGCCTTGATGTGGTCCAAACACACATGAATGGTTCAGATATAGGATAGGTTGGACTAAGTCTTAACTAATCATACTGTAGATTACTATGTTTTACAAGTGTGTAAAGCACAGATCACTAAAATACAGTAGTGCACAGTAGAGTACAGTAAAGCACAGTAAATGAAAAGTAATACTTTTCACTAGAGTACAGCACTATAGTCAGAGTAAGCTAGCTAGAGTTCAATACAGTGTGTAGTATAGCACAATAGAGTTGGTAATACCATAATTAATGAATAAGACCGGGCGCAAGGTGTGGTATATGACACTTACAGGCACAAATAGAAAGTAGATGTGCTGGATACAGCCCACATTCCACACCTCAAACTCCAAAGCCAGATTTGCTACAATAGATAGGTTAAGAGAGCAATTAGAACCATAAAATCATTTTTTTCATATGTGGTATACAGTGTCATATAACATGGCTTTCAGGTAATCAGTATTCAAGCTACAAACCATCTTGTTCATAGTATAATGCATGTGCTTTACTCAATTAATTTACTGGATACTCCTGTTGCTGAATTTCACTGTTCTGTACTTTGCAGTGCTATATTGTAGCTGGAGCTCTATTGTGCCCTTGATGAAATTCTGTTACCGCTCTCACAATACCAGGTGAATGTTCACTTAACCACTTAAATCCCGGTGAAATTACATTTCGGTGGAATTGTCCCATTCCATCTACTCAGATCCTGCAACTGGCCCATTCCCTGCATAAGCACATAACAGGTACAATACAGTCACATCACTAACAATATACCTCAAAAGCACTTTAATATGTCCAGTGTTGTCTATGTCTAAACCAGTTTTGCATGTTCTGGTAAAAAGAGGTCCCAGAGCCAGACCTGTATATGTCTACCTATATAGACAGTAGTCAAGCATGCATAAGGGCCCTAGCACTTCCTGTCCTTGGAGCAGTTACACCTTTTCCGCTCGCCACCCAGCAATTATCGTGCCTGACAGCCACAGGCTTCCCGGCCCAGACCCACACTAATCATAGGTATGCATTGTTGTTTTCAGCTGGCAGCCCTTTAAACAGCACCTCTTGTTCAAATCCCCAACTCTATTGAGTTGGGCCCAGCCCCAACCCATAGGCAAGGCTAGTACATTGTCTGGGTAGATGAAAAAAGTAAATGGGAAATCTCCCGATTTATGAATGGGCTGAGGAAAACAGAGTTCCTCTGCCACAGGTATGCTGTGGTAAACAGGAATCCACAACATCAACAAGAATTTAAACAAAACCCAACCTGATGTGGTGTAACCCAATTTAACAAGAGGGAGAAGTGAGGGACACATGTAGATAAAAAGGTATAACATCCTTATATTTGTGTCTTCAACATGGTCATTCATCTGGTAACTTCCATGTCTATGTCAAGAATTGGAAGCAGTGTTCTGCAGAGTCTAGTTGTCTACCCATTTTTCACAAGCTGTAGGTAGACTCCACATATCATGACATTTCTGATTCTGAACACATACATTCTGTACTCAAACATTTTCAAACCAAGATTGGCCTTTGCATTTTTAGTATGGATCACTGCGGCTTACGTAGGTTTTCACCTGAGTTTGAAGTGATTGAGGTCATAAATTAGATCTAGATTAGTGCTAATGCTTTGAATACAACACGTTACATAATCCTCAACTTCATATTTTCCTTAATATTCCCTAAAGAAAATTCTTACTAAGTGCAGATATGTATAGCATCTTTCTCTGTTGTGTGAGTATCCTACTTGCTGTCAATCACAGAGCAAGAGACTAAAGCTCATTGGCTGAAAATCTAAATCCTAAGTGGCTGGCCCACCGTCCCGAGCTTGGAGTTCATTATCAAAATGAAGAGCACACAGAAAAGGAAAATGGACATGCACAGCTTCCAGGAGTTGTTTTTAAATGAAGGATTCTGTGACTAAACATCCTGTTTTCCGTATGCTCTGCACAGTGTGTTGTGTATGAAAAACACAGGAAATGCACTAAGCATTCCATATTTGTGAGATGAGCAGACAGACTTCCTGAACTCTGAATACTCCAAAGGATAAAGGAATGCTAGTAGGAAAAGATGGTCATTGTTTTTCTCCTGAAATTAAACAAGGGATACATTATTTGAGCTTGTGGACCTAAGCATAAGCATGAGGACATTTGATTCTCTAAAAGAATTGAGGGGTGAAAAGTGTATTGTAATTATACAAGTAAATTTTTTGAACCTATCTACATGGATGTCATTCTGTAAATGTAAATTTGCATTGCACCATGCTGTTGGAAAAACAAAAATCTTCAGCGACCCTAACCCCAATATCAAATAATTGTGTGATCCTAGCCCAGGAACAACAGATAATAATAAGATGGCATTAGCTGTCGAAACGGTCAGGAAATCATTTCAAACACATAAGTGCTGTTCAATATGCATTAACAAAATGCATCTCATTAGAGCAATGTATCAGTCTGTTTTGTACAGCTGCTAAATAAGTCTGTGGCAAAAGCTGTAGTAGTAGAGAGCCAGTGAAATACAAAGAAACTTCTCACACAACATACTGTCACTATGACAACCGAGCAGAATAATTTAGTCTCATCTCTTGCCATTCCATACAGGAAAGAATTCCAATAGCATTCAAGTCTTATATAACCAACCCAGTGGTTGTTTATAGCTTTTGAAACATCTTCCACTAGTCTGGTAGTTAATAATTAATGCACAGCATATGGGTCTGCACTTAACGTGATTTGTCAATTAAAATTGCTAGTGTTTTTGTCTCTATCATACAAACACATGAATGAGATCAAACATGGAAAGACACTGGCAGTTTTTGAATTGAAGAAGTGGCCTAAGGGACTTTGAGAATGGCATGATCGTTGGTCCAAGGCAAGTCCGTTCCAGCACGTCAGAAAAGGCTGCCCTCCCCTGGCTTTTCATGCACAACAGTGTCTAGGGTTTTATGAAGAATTGTGTGACCTTCAAAAACCTCCGGCCAGTGGCCTTTGGGCAAAAACACTTGGTTAATTTGAGAGGTCGAATGAAAATGGGAAGAATCGTGCAAGATAGCAGGCAGACCACAAGCACAATGGGTACCACCCTTATCTACTAAAACATAGAATGAGAAGCTCAAGAGGCGAACACTGAAACAGGAAAACTGAGTGTAAAATCATTGCCTACTCCAGTTCAGTTTAGTTGTGAGGCCTGTGCAATCTCCAGACCTTAATACATACAAGTCCAAGACTAAATTCCAGTCTAAGAGTGCAAAGTTAATATATACAATTGTTTTATATACATTTGACATACATACATTGGAAGTTTGATACAGAGTTGTCAGACCTATGTAGCTTTTCCCCCCCAAAAAATGGAAAATTATTTGATACAACAAGGAAAGTGCTTTCAGTGTTATTGTAACTCAAAGTCAGTTCTAGGAAATGTTTTGGTATCCATAGAATCTTTAAAAAATGAAGTTTTGTTGATTATTTACCAATTTGCATATATTTTATCCAAAAGATGGGAAAATAATTACATTTTTATTAATTTTATTGTTTGGGAACAAAACATTTCTTTCTAGCTTATTATCCATTCTCCCAAAGTGCACATTACTTATCCTTACCATTGTAGATCAGCCTGTGTGTGTCCCGGAGCAAAACTAAAACAACCTCCTTGTTCCAGAGACTACTGAATATAGAACATGTTTTGTTTTTTAAATATTAAGCTCCAACTGTTTTAAGGAATGCATTTTGAGTGACTCTCCTGGTTAAAATGGAGTTACTTATGAGTTTGTACAGTGGATATAAAACGTCTACACACCCCTGTTAAAATGCCAGGTCTTTGTGATGTAGAAAAATGTTACAAAGATAAATCATGTCAGAACTTTTTCCACCTTAGATTTGTGACCTGTAATGTGAACAATTCAATTGAAAAACTAACAGAAATCTTTCAGGTGGAAAAATAAAAAAACTCACAATAACCTGGTTGCATAAGTGTGCACACCCTTAAACTAATACTTTGTTGAAGCACATTTTGATTTTATTACAGCACTCAGTCTTTTTGAGTAGGAGTCTATTAGCATGGCACATCTTGACGTGGCAATATTTGCCCACTCTTCTTTGCAAAATGCTCCAGTTCTGTCAGATTGCGAGGACATCTCCTGTGCACAGCCCTCTTCAGATCACCCCACAGACGTTAAATTGGCTTCAGGTCTGGGCTCTGGCTGGGCCATTCCAAAACGTTAATCTGCTTCTGGTAAAGCCATGTTTTGTGGCTTTGGGTCGTTATCATGCTGAAAGGTGTACTACATCTTCAGCTGTCTAACGGATGCCTGAAGGTTTTGTGTCAAAATTGCCTGGTATTTGGAACGGTTAATAATTCCCTCCGCCCTATTTAAAGTTCCACCTGAAGCAAAACAGCCCCATAGCATGATGCTGCCACCGTCATGCTTCACTGTGGGTATTCTGTTCTTTGGGTGATGGCTGAATTGTTTTTGTGCCAAATATAACTTTTGGAATTACGACCAAAATGTTCAACCTTGGTTTCATCAGACCATAACACATTTTCCCATGTGCTTTTGGGATACTTTATGTTTGTTTTTGCAAACTTCAGCCAGGCTTGGATGTTTTTCTTTGTAAGAAAAGGCTTTCGTCTTGCCACCCTACCCTCTAGCCCATTCATTTGTAGAATATGGGAGATTGTTGTCACACACAGCCAGTACTTGCCAGAAATTCCGGCAGTTCCTTAAATGTTGCTGTAGGCCTCTTGGATGCCCCCAACCCCTAACCCTAAACCTTCTACTCAGAGATGCAACTAAGAAAATGTCAGGAAAATTCTACTAGAACAGCTGAACGTTGTTTGTGATTAATCTGAGTCACTTTAAATGATGGCAGGTATGTAATGACTTCAAGTTTGAATGTGATTGGTTAATTCTGAACACAGCCACATCCCCAGTTATAATGTAATAATATAATGTATTTTATTTATGTAGCGTGAAGCACATGTGAGTGCTTGATATTGCAAAATATTAGCATGAAAACCATACACAGTGAACTCCAAAAGTGTTAAGAAATGTACACCTTTTTTTAGCTCTGGCTTGAAAAATGTTTCAGTGAGCTTAAATTATAGAGGTCTACTGTTAATGTGAAGGCAATTTAGTCCTTATCAGATGACCATTTAGAAATGACATACTATTTTTTACAAAGTCCCCATATTTGAGGGTGCCATAAGTATCTGAACATTTGCCTTCACATCTTGTTAGGCTAGCATGCACAAAAAAGTATAGTCCTAATTCTAGGCTTCTTATTTGCATTTGGAGTCTGTTGCTGATGTCTGACAACATGAGAACAAAACAGAAGTGACAAGCTCCCATCATGAGCCAGATAAATCATATAATATCAATCCTAGCTGAAACATTAAGCAAGCTTGGCAACAGCAAATTACCTGGTGGACCAAGAAAACTGCTGCATTGGATCAGATAATTAAAATGTTAAAGTGTCAGGTGAGAGAATGTTACATTGTAGCTGGCCTCATCAGATAACCTGGCACACATTAGTCCTATGCTAACATCACCAGCTGGCAATGATTATTTCCATTAAAATATTTCTCATCAGCCTCTCAAAGACCGAAAACATATTCTCCAAAAACCAATGGCATTTTCAAAAATTGGTCAACTCGGCCAGCAAGGGGCTACTTTTTTTTATTTAAGCAAGACAATCCAGAAGTTGTCATTTCCAATGACAGGCTAGTGGAGCAGTGGTCAAAATGTCACTGCAGATACAGTCGTTATTTCAAAAGATACAACACATGGCAATAATACAAATGATACTCATAATAATTAACATATATACCCTCAGACCAAAGCTTGAAATCAAGCATTTAGGCAATTACTGTGAAGCAGACTGGAAAAACAATCCTGCTGCTTTCTTTCTCTCCTATTTGAAAAATGAAGTGGAACCTGATGTAATTCCACGTGCTGCACCGTGTATTCGGCTTATGTCTATCATGTCTATAACATCTCAATTTTATTATACTATTAAAGCGGTTGTTTGCGTGATACTTAACGCACAAAATGCAACCCAAAACACCAGACACATGATATTGGTCTCGTTGATATCGCACACAACCGTCCCTACAGATAATTTTCTACTTTGCGTGCTATCACACAGACGCGTCCGTTTTCTGTGTATCAATGCGTGATTGAAGGGAAACTTCTTTTGGGAAGTGCAGGGACTACTTTAGGTTTACTTTGGGTCTAAATTATCTTTATTATGTAATAGAAAATGGCACAGGCATATTTTAACATTACAAATTGCATTTGTTTCAGGTAGATGTATGGAATAGTATTGATTGGTAATGCTAATTTGAAATAGCATCATATATTTTTTATGCCAGGCGGAGGGATTTCCTTTTAGAGCTGGGGGTCGACGCTTCCGCCCAGTTTTCCGATGTTCATTACCCGAGTTGAAAAATGGAGTTCGATTAAAGCAGATATCCACCAACTTACTCGGGATAATATAAGTGACAGTTTTTTTATTTTCTGTTTCAAAATCATAACTGAAATTTGTTAGTATATTTTTTCCTGCTGTGGAGACTGTAATTCAACCTACATCGACACATTCACGGAGCAACGCTGCAGCGCTTTTCAAGTGTTGTCCTGGACCTGAAGTTGGCGAGGGAATGCTCGATAGCTTACCACAAATAACGTGCCAAATGTCGGGTTTATTCAGTACACTTTGTAACATCTGAACGCATTGGAATTCTCGTTGCCGATGATAATGATGCGTCTCTGCATTTTGTTGTTGTTGGATTTTACTTCCAGGGAAGATGAAATGAATCATCGGTTGTCATTCCTTCTCGCAATTTAGTTACAGCTAGCTACTGTAGGCTACTTGGTTTTCCGAAGAGAGCTCAGTTATGCATGCAACGTTGTAAGACCATTCACATTTTTTCCAATATCTGGGGGGTTTTATACGAATGAAAATGGTGATATTTGCGGTTTATTTCCCCGCCGTCACTGCGTCCTTGATGCTATTGTCAGGATTTGGATCCCCGTGAGAAAAAATGAGCGAAGATTCGACAAATCCAAACGACGAGTGAGTACATTTATTTACCCCATATTCTGTCTAGACTGAAACGATGTCCTTCATGTATCTAACATTGACTGCAATGATTTGCAGAATTCTTAATTTCACTGTTCCGCTACGTCTAGAAATATCATTTTCTGATCTCAGATACATATTTATATTAAAGAGATCACCATTAATACAGTTTTTTTTGTTTTGTTTGCTATTATGACGACAGAATGTTTTGGGAGTTGATTTAATTGCCTTGTTCTATTATGCCAAAGACAGGTGTAACATGTTGTTCGGACAACCGTATAGAAAATGGTGTACAATCCACTCTATAGTCCCAATTAATTCAATAAATGTTATATAGTTGGTTAGTCACTATCTAGTTAAATTATTTGTTACCGGAATGCGCGTGAATGATATTGATTTTCATCTTTGTAATACATAGCAAGATGTCATCATACTGTCAGAGAATCAAATTATTTATTACAGGCATTCTACGAGACCTAATGCTTAGGCCTGTCTGTTTTATAATGAATTTGTCATGGCTAAAATAAAATATTTACGATTGTTCTTTTCTTGACGTATGACTACGTTACTCACGTCGTCTGACAACCATAACATTTTGAAAAATAAGCATTGACGATTTTGAAGAAAAATGTACGTCTGAATATTAAGCATTTTCATTGAAAATGTGGCTGTTTACTGGTTGCTGCAATGTCAGACTCTAAAAGCAGAAGACGCCATATTTTTTCTCAATCACAGTCATTTGCATATTACAAGCTCCATTCATAAAAAAATAAAAATAAAATGATGTATTGCGTTCGGAATGGTGCTATGTTAATGCCTGAAATCCGTTATTGTGATTATGAATTCGAAATAAGTTATTCTGTACATGTGTCTTATTTCTCCGTGTCAGTCCGTATTGTTCTAATGGGCTGATCCCTTGCGTGCGTTTGTTGACAGTCAGTGAGAAATATCTGCTCGGGAGGTGCTGTGGTCACGTGACCGCTTCCATTCATAAAGTACCTGGGTGCCCATTCACAGTACAGTACAGTGTCTTGCAACGCACCATCGATCGCACAAAGATTTTATCTGCATTTGGGTTCAGCTTAATCCGGATGTAGACATGAAACACAGCCGTTCCTTACAAAACAAATTTATCATGCAAGGATGTTTCGATTTTATCGACATTTTCCAATACTCTTTAAGGAATGGCGTCTATATTTCTTATTATTGACGGTTAAAAAGCATAAATATACTTACATTTCCATATTGTTTTTAGTACCCTAAGGACACCTATAACACACAGCACATAATATAGCAAATATGATATAATGTATCAGATAATTGCATGATTCATAGAAGGTAAAGGGAGATGGTGGGAACCGAACAGCCCCGCCTGAAATTAGCCCGCAGCTGTTCTAACCTACAGCCATTGATTCGGATGACATAAAGAACACACAGGTACATAAAAAGAACAATGTTTTGTTTTGCCGTTTAGATGTATTTTAGATGTATATGTTTATTTATTTATAGGCCTATAACAATGTTTGACACTATCCCAGTATTGTTTTCTCTGTACCTGCACCCAATGTTCTGAATTTAAATGTTTCAGTTGGTAGCATTATTGGATTATTGTGAATGTTGTGTCTATGACACTATGGTGTCGTTGTTAATTAATGAATGTAATAGCAGTATGGTGTCATTGGTAATGTATGCCTGCGGTAGCAGTATGGTGTCACTGGTAATGTATGCCTGTGGTAGCAGTATGGTTTCATTGGTAATGTATGCCTGTGGTAGCAGTATGGTGTCATTGGTAATGTATGCCTGTGGTAGCAGTATGGTGTCATTGGTAATGTATGCCTGTGGTAGCAGTATGGTGCCATTGGTAATCATGGCTCAAAGTTTATTTATTTTTTAAAGGTACTTGCCCTAATTTTTTTATTTACTGTCCCTCGTTCCAAAAGTTTACATTTATCAGTGTTACAACATAGAACCAGATACTTTTGTTACTTAACACGATTAATCTTTTATGAAATGCCTTCTGGATATATTATATTATTATTATTATTAATAATAATAATAATAATATTATTGTTATTTCTTTCATAACATTTCTAATTGTAAAATGAATAAAAAGATATGTCAAAAACGCATTTGACTTTGACAAACAAAACACTAACCCATTCACTCCAGGGAACAAGGCTACCGGCTGGTCCATCAGTTACTAGGTTTGCAGTTATATCATTCAGTCACCCAATGGGCATCTGCATTTAAATTCCTGATGCAACCAAGGGCCCTGAAGATGGATTGTCAGCCACCAACTTGGTTGCCATGCTGACCAGGTGTTGTTTGCTATTGGCATAGATGGTTGGGGAATGTTGCGAAAGTTGTTTGTGTAAATTCCTTTGTAAAAAGACCCATATTTGTCCGCTCTAGCCGGGAATTTCGGACAGACAATTCCATTGACTTTGAAACAGGTAAATTATATTTTGCACTGAGGTAACAATGTTTGCTTTTGTTTGAGCTCGTATGCTTCACTGCCTTCTTCAATTGCGTGATTTTTAAATGCTTTATTATAAAACATTACCAGACAGCCACGTCACATCACTGCTCAACTCTTGACTGGTCAACAGCATGCGAAAGGAGCAGCAAGGTAGTTTTGTGCAAAACAACTGGAAAATGTGGGGTTTATAATGCGATTATTGTTTTACTGTCTAACATTTTCTTTGATATCAGGACAGTGCTTGCTAGTTTGATTAGTCCCGACTTGACTTTTTACTGGCCGGAGACATCGGGCCACCGTTTTGCTCGAGCCCTGGGTAATATATGACTGTAATAGCAGTATGGTGTCATTGGTAATGTAGGGCCCTGGTAGCACTATGGTGTCATTGGTAATGTAAGGTTTTTGTGGCACTATGGTGTCAATGGTAATGTTGTGTTTGGCTTATAACTTGTCTCTGTTTTTCTAGTCTAGTTTTGGTAATTGTTGCTGGCTACATCTAGCCTCTCTCTCATTGGTGGGTCATTTTTCTGCTACATTTGCAGTCTGTCATGGGCTTCTCTGTTGTGCTAGGTTTTTCAGCATCTATGCCTAATGTAATTTGTTAATACACTATTTACTACAATAGTGGATTGATGTTAGCTTCAGCTATGAACTAGCTAGAAATATTTTTCAAAAGTATATTTTTGGATTTTAGAAAGCAATTATTATGTGGTAATGTATTCACTGTAATGTATTCCAAACAAAAACAATGATTTCAGAATTGTCATATAACACTATCCACAAGGACTACTTTGAAAGAAAATAAACAATAAAAAAAATATCAGTTTTTAGACAGAACTGTTTAATACAATTTTAAATATCTGGGTTGTCAGCAATTACATAACAGCTATGTCCATTGCTTAACAGGCAAAATTACATAAATCTTAAATGTGAAATCTCAAGGCATCAACTAGTAATGGAGTTTTTTTAGCAAACAACGGTCAGTATGCTTATTTGGTAAGTTTGATTATCATGAAAACGACTGATGTTGCCAAACTTGCTACCGTTAAGTCAGCAGCTCATACGAAAGGGATGGTGCTAACAGGGCAGAACATAGTACCTGTTAGTAGGAATTGCATTTTACATTGTCATCAGCACCCATGGCCATCGATTTCCCCTGTGTGTGGCTGTAGTGCCTTCCCAAAGAATGTATTTCAAAGCATGGTTGTGCCTCTGGGCAAAATGCTGGTCTCTACACTGTAAGCATTTTATTAGCATTTTTTAAATTTGGGGTCAATGAAACCGTTGAGTTTCATTGACTCCAAATACCTTTTGAATATAATTGAACATAGTGTGCAGTGACAGTCACAGGCAGCACATGATGGCCTACAGTTCTGGACATTAACACATTTTTAGAAGTCTTGCAGGTGAGTGTTTGTTCCTGGAAATATCTGTAACTGACCCTCTGTTTTTCTCTTTCTTTGATATTTATATTCAGAGATTTTCCTGCATATAAAACTGAAAGGCGATTGCCTTCCCAAAATCTAGCAACGACAATGTCTGCATGATAAAACATAATTTTGCGCTTCATCTTCATCCACTTATCCATTGTCGGGTCGGGGGGCAGCAGCTCCAGCAGGGGACCCCAATCTTCCCTTACCCGAGCTACATTTGCCAGCTCTGACTGGGGGATCCTGAGGCGTTCACAGGCCAAAATATAATCTCTCCACCTAGTCCTGGGCCTACCCTGAGGTCTCTTCCCAGCTGGATATGCCTAGAACACCTCCATAGGGAGACGTCCTGCGGGCATCCTTACCAGATGCCCGAACCACCTCAACTGGCTCCTTTCAATGCAAAGGAGCAGCGGCTCTACTCCGAGTTCCTCACGGATGACTGAGTTTGTCACCCTATCTCTAAGAGAGATGCCAGCCACCCTTCTGAGAACTCATTTCTGCCGCTTGTACCCGCAATCTAGTTCTTTTGGTCATGACCCAGCCTTCATGACCATAGGTGAGGGTAGGAACGGAAATTGACCGGTATATCGAGAGCTTTGCCTTCTGGCTCAGCTCTCTCTTCGTCACAACGGTGCGGTAAAGCAAATGCAATACCGCCCCCACTGCTCCAATTCTCCAGCCAATCTCCAGCTCCAGTTTTCCCTCACTCGCGAACAAGACCCCGAGATACTTGAACTCCTATACTTTGGATAAAACCTAATTCCCTACAAATTTTGCACTCATGTTAAATAGCCTATCAGCAATATACTGCAGTGACTGTGACCGTAGGAGGAATTTTTTTGCCAGATGGGTAGGTTTCCCGCCCTATTGGGCTATTTTTAATAGGCATGTCGATTTATAGATGTGGAACCAAGTTCACTTTTACCCCCAAATATGTCAAAATATTTAAATAAAACGTAATAACACCAAAAATACATCCAATTCGCATTTCATTTTTATGTTTCAGAAGAGGTCTAGTAGAACAGATGTATTTCAATAGCGTTCACAAGACAGACAGTCGAGAGAAGAAGATAAAAGACAAGGAAGGAGGAAAAAACAACGCAACAAGGCTTTAATGTATAGGCCTCTATAACAAGGTTGTAATATATGTCAAATTAGCAAGAACATAGTATAACAATGAGAATAGATAACAATAATATTGACTGATTAAAAATAAAGCTTGATGAGTGATTTCATATTTCTTATGTGATTCCTAGATCAAAATGTTTTCGGGTGGCTCAAACAATAAAGAGGGAATGATATGCTAGAATCGTTTTGAAGTCAATGTGTTTGGGGTCTTAGGAAAATAGCCGATCTGAAACTATAAGCTGGATGCACTTAAATGCAATAAAATGTCTACTAGTCCTGGACAGGCAGAAAACAAAAAAAGCATGAGGGTAAAATCTTACATATGAAAAATAGGTTAATATGTTAAGAATAGATTTATTGCTTATTTTTTGGGGGCTATTGTATTCGGGAGGACATTGTAGTGTGCATTAGCTACTCAGGTGGACAAGGACATCAGGGCAGATTAACCACTAATAGCTTTCTTTTTCAAGTGGCTAGATATTATATAACGAATATCACAGAGGGGTGTCCGGTCGAGTGTGGGTTGTGGCGGGGTACCACATTTGACAATTCTTCAGCCAGGAAATACCCTGGTATATCTTTTTGTTTTTCTGTGTTACATGGTTTGATTGTGCGCCAAAAAATTTGCAGTATCACACAATAGAAAGCAGGCAGTAATCATCTTACTATTTTATTATACATTTATTCACAATGCTTTATAAAAATTCTGTGGATTGTGGTATTTTGGCATGGCATATGTAACTCAGTCAACCTTTGTCGGTTGACAGAGTACCAATAGGTTTAGCCACTTATTAGACCCTGCCATTTTATTCTCATTTTGAAAATATTACATTAAACAAATGTATTTAAATTGGGTGGAGTGCCAGAGTACATATGTGATGTCCTGCAACATGTCAGTCCAAACAAATGGCATTGATAATCTGTTTGAATTGTACCTATGAATGGTTATCACGTTGTTGTTAAACATTATATATAGCTATGCAGTGGCTTTAGGACCATATGCCAGCCGCTGAAATAACCATAATTCCAAATTATAAATCTTGACAATTCAAGATGGGCAAGTCTTATTCATGCTGTACATATAGCGTAGCTGATTTATACACCAATGATCAGTACATGCTATTTTATGGCAGGGACAGCCAGTTACTTGACGTAGTTAAGTATTTTCCACCAAAGCTAGCTACTATTGTTAAGTTTGTAGCTGCTAGCTAACAAGTTTTCAGCTTTTACAAAGCCAGCTGCCTCTTGCCGGTTGTTGTGGTTGCTACGCATTCAGAGTCCTGAAATGGCTGCTGCTTTGCACAGCTGATCAAATATAGCGTCTCAGAGTAACATTTTGATGTGCTATAAACTCATCCAAAGCTGTCGCTCAATTTTTGGTCAGCATGTGTACAATGTTTTGCCTAATATAAACAGCTTTGTATTAAGCAATTTGTTTGTTGCTGTAGTTAGTAGTGGGCTTAGTTGTGCAAGCTAGACTTTTTGCTGACTTCTATCAGTTTGACAGTAGCAGTGTTATTGCACTGTTTGATGTTTTAAATATTTTAATCAGCTAGCAATGCAAGCAAGAGAAATATTGTTCCAGTGTACTTATCATTACGGCCTGGTTAGCTTGTAGACTAGAAAATGTTTTGATCCACTTACTGCTTCCTATCAGTATTACAATGTTTGGATTACTAATAGCTAGCTCTACAGTAATACTTCCGGGCTTGAAATAATCATACATTATTACTAGGGATGTAACAGTACAGTGGGCCTACGGTTCGGTACGTATCGCTGTTTGTAGGTAACGGTGCGGTTTCTGTATGAATTACGCCATCATGTTAGATGTATTTCCACTTGAGTAGCCGACAGTGGCAAAGAAATGCTTGCAGACTGTACTATGTTTATCATCTTACCCATGTCATTGTAATGAACACTGAATCCAAAATGTTCTCACACGGTAGATTTGAACTATGGTGGTGGCTTTTAAAATGTGCTTCTCTTGGTTTTGCTAGCGCTCGCCATTGGGACGTTGGAGCTGAGAGAATCGGCCTATTTGTTTTTAGTTTCCCCTCTCTTCATGAGGCCAGGATGTCCCCGGGTCCTTAAAAATCATAAATAAATGTATCTAAATAGAAGGCCTTGAAAAGTCTTGCATTTTCTATTTCACCTTTGAAATGTTTAAAAATAATTTTAAGTACTGTTAGCTTTGTGAAGAAGTCATGCAAAAAATATGTGTGTTCTGTCAATGCATTTTTGCTCTGGGGGAAACCACAATTTCAGTCAAATTGTTAGATGTCAGCAAGACACTTGTGACGGTTGGCTGCTTTTCTCCCTACATGGCTAATCATGGGGTACAGAGCTAGGTTATTTAGCTAGCTACATAGTGGACATTTGCTGCAGGTACCATAGGAAAGTGCAAATTCAGTTGTTGGACTACAGTAACTTTCCTTTGTAATTGAAACCTGTTGAAGGGAAAGAACCAAGCCCACTGTGTTTTTGCCAGATAACGTAATTTATTTCTTCATCAGTTCAGCAGGTAAAAGGTCTGGAGTTGATTCCTGGTGTGGCATTCACATTTGGAAGCTGTTGCTCTGAACCCACAACATGCGGTTGAAAGAGCTCTTAAGGCAAGTGAAACAGACCATCCATAGGCTGCAAAAAAAACTAATCCGAGACATAGCAGAAACATTAGGAGTGGACAAATCAATAGTTTGGTACATTCTGAGAAAAAAGAATGCACTGGTGAACTCTGCAACACAAAAAGGCCTGGACGTCCACGGAAGGCAAATGGTGGATGATCGTATGATCCTATCCTTGGTAGAGGAAATCTCTTTCACAACATCCAGCTAAGTGAAGAACACTCTAGGTGGTTGGCATGTCATTATCCAAGTCTACCATAAAGAGAAGACTGTTCACCACAAGCTGCAAACCATTAATAAATGTCAAGAATTTAAAGCATGGTTCCCACTGGTCATGGAATTTCTGGAATATCATGGGATTTGAGAAACTATATTCTGGACATGGGAAAGCAAAGGGAATTTCAGAAGTTTTTTGTCCACGTCATGTAATACCAGTGAATTTTGTGTTTAAATGTTATGTATTTTCTATGCAGTATTCTTCTTTATCAGGTTATTGCGCACATTTCCTGTATTGCATATTGTTATGGTTAGGGTACTTGATATTTCAGCATCTATATATCCCCTTCCCGCTCGTCAACTGGCAATCACTTCAGTCAAGATATGCTTCTGTACCTGCTAATGAAGGCAAACATGCCAGGAAAATGTACATTTCATGAGCTTTGACTTTATAATGATGACTTGGGTGTTAAAAGTAGATGACAGCAAAGATAAATGTAATAAATGTAATTGGGCATTACACCAATCAGCTATAACATTGTGACAGCCTGCCTAAAATTGTGTAGGTCCCGCTTTTGCCGACAAAACAGCCCTGACCCGTGAAAGCATGGACTCAACTAGACTTCTGAAGGTGTGCTGTGAGGACAGAATGTTAACTTGCTGCCTATTATATCCCACCCACTGACGGGTGCCTCAATAGCGAGATAATCAGTGTTATTCACTTTACCTGTCAGTAGCTATAATGATATGGCTGATCAGTGTATGTTTAAGCAGTGAAAACGTATGTCAAATGTATGGAGAAGGCATCTGTAAATCATCTGTTAAACGCGGCAGAGGCAGTGTAATGGCATGGGCATGCATGTCTTCCAATGGTACTGGGTCATTAGTGTTTCTTGATGTTGTGACCAAAGCAGTCAGATTAATTCTGAAGTGTATATGGATATATTGTCTGCTCAGATTCAGCCAAATTCATTAGAGTTGGTTGGATGGCACTTTACAGACGGAAAATTACCTGCATGCTTTTTGTGATTATATAGGCTAGATCGAAACCTCTTGGGGAGGTTTCGATCTCGTCTTTTCACTTGACAAAAAAGTCAGTTATACTCACCTATTTTGATAGGTATTGTATCGTTGTCATTTACGAATGAAAGAAAAACAACGTTTTTGTGCCATGAAATGAAATAGTTTTCAGTCTCGCTAGCAATTACCCAATTCTTATGACTATTCCAGGTAGTTAGGTTGTAGATACTAGTAAACCAATTACTGGCTAATAAGCTGTTAAAACAGGAGCCAGTAGAAAAAGCTATACATTTTATAGACACTTTGTGGTGGAGGTGTACTTAATAAGAAACGTTAATACTTGGCTTCATGTCGAGATGCTGTACCGACACTAGGTAAACATGTAGAAGTTTGGCATAGTGGTTAAGGTAACTGCCTTTCATGAGGGAGACCCGGGTTCAAGTCCAGAGAGGGCGACAATCTTTTTTTCACTTTTAATGGTCGGCTGGCTGAAATTGGTTGGCCAGGTTCCTTTTCTGGTTGTTCAACACTACTTCAGTACTTCAGTTGTAGCTCGGTTTCATTTTTAATCCGTTGTGGTGACTTACAGAACCAAAACTATGAAAATTGTCTCAGTGTCCAAAAATTGCCGGACCTAATTGTACATAGTAGTTCACATAGCGTAGTGGTTGGCAGTTCAACTGTCATTGTTTTCTAAAGAAACAAACCAGCCATGGAATTATTGCAATGATCCGCCCTATTTCGACTAATTGGTTTTGCAATGGAGAAGTATACCGACAATCTGCACACGTATAGCTTTGTGGCATTGTTGTTAAAGACAGCCTGTCACATAGGAGACCCCAGTTTGATAACAGTGAGGGCAACACCATTCATCCCTTCTAATCACAGGCTGGCTGAACTAGGCTTTCAGACACAGCTCTGGAAAAATTGTATAGACCACTGTACTTTTTCTTTCCATTCCAAAAGAGTTGAAATGGAAAGTTTTGAGTGAGGAAGAGAAATGTTCAATTTGCAGTGGTCTCTTAATTGTAACCCTTCTGTCCCTCACTCAACCTTCTTTTTGACTTTTTTGGAAAAGAAAGAAAAAGGTGCAGTGGTCTCTTATTTTCTTCCGGTGCTGTATTTATGGGAATTCAATCGGTGGAATCCCATATGAAGTGAGAGAAAAACACTGCAAAATGCCTCCAATCACAGATGACAGACCTGAAAAGTGCAGCCAGTAATGTTATTGTTAGCAGTAGCCTATCAGTAACGTTATTGTTAAAAGTGAGTACTTCAGTCAAATTTGTGTCCTTATGTATTTTCTGTGTTTTTTCTACATTTAACTTGCTGAGACCTGCAGATACTCGGTTTCCTACTGAGATGTCATTGCAGATCGTCCATTGGTTGTTTAAGGGGAGGGGGTTGCAGTCACTGCCACATTTTGAGTCATTGCTGTGGAGTAAAGTTTGTCAGATGACAACCTGGGGCCCTGTGCAGTTGCCTGCCTTACCTGTTCATAAACTATGCACCTGGTTCTGTGGATCTGAATCTATAATCCACGTGTAATCTGCAGCACAATAAGAATGTTTTGGAAAATATAGGAAAATTACCGGCAAATCATAACTCTGCGGTTCACGTGTGTGAGTTGATCCGTAGGGGGCATACCAAACGGTTCGATAACATACCTTGTACTGTTGCATCCCTAGTTATTATACAGTTTGGTGTTAATTTAACTAACTCACAACAGTTTTTTGGAAAATAACTTGGTGAACAGCCTGTCTATATAACTAACAGTTCATTTTCCAGTTTCCCCCCGAACATGAACAAGCCAGGATGTGCATCTTCTCTGTGAAACTTTATTGTACAAGAGTTCCGAAATAAATTTGCTGGTAATACACTTGGTCAAATAAGGGTTAATAAGCTACTCCAATGACGGGCTTATAAAGTCTGTTCGATTTTAACTAAATCATCATCATCATCAGTATAAAATAATGTAGATGCTATATTATACAAATGCCTAATAGATCTAAATGATGTTCTGTTTGCAGCATTTAGGAAACCTTCACTGGTTGAGTGCAGGCAAGCCTGGTGGCATCAGTAAGTTGATAATCCTACACATGCACCATGAAGGGGAACATTGGCACCTTGCTGAAAATAATTATCTAAATAATACTGTAGGGTTAGATTTTATGCCAATACTGGCAAAACGGGGTGGTATCAATGCAATGATTAGGTGACAGCTGTAAGCATTCACTGTCTGCTCGTGAGAATTTTTTTAGATTTGGTGGAAGCACACACACTGCATGTACTTCAAACAGTGTCAATGAACCACACCGACGAGTACTTAGTTTTGAAAAATAAGTGTGAAAAATATGCTTCTATTTTTATTTTTTGGCATGGTTTTAAATTACACAGTGGTCAATCAAAAGATCACAGCTGTACATTGAACAACTATTGTATGGCTTATTAACTTCTTTTCCTTCAAATAATTTAAAATGCATACCAACAAGTTGAATATGTTCTACTTGTTGCACAAAATGAGGAAACACCTACAATTCTCGATCTTGATTACCACAAAGTAAAAAACGAAATTGTGTTTATTTCCTGTTTTGCTTCTCGGGGGAATGCCCTTAACCAGTGTGATTACAATTGTGCACTAAAAGGAAACAGTGTCTCCTCCCCGTTTTTTTAAATGAAATGTTATGGTACACTTAAAATCTCTAACCTTGCACAGTCTTCACCCAATTCTGATTCAAACAAATAGAAAAGCATTAGTTCCTAGTTTGTTCATCCCAAAACCAGGAACTAATGCTGCTCAAAATGTGTCTGACCCATTCTTGCCAGTTAATCTGTGCCTGAGAATCTATCCATAATCTAGCCTATTCTTTGGCGGTGCTCAACATTCATTCACTTGGTTAGTTTCCTGGAAAAACAGTCACATGATCACTTCATTCAAATGCCCGAGCTCCTTCAAAAACAGTGATCTTGTCTAATCAAAAAGTTAATTTCAGACATCTATCACAATCGAGAGGTTCAGGGGTGCTGCAGGTCATTTTGGAAAGGGGGGTACTGTCTCTTTCAGTAAGCTCAAGTCTTGTCAGTTGTTTGAGGTCTGTAAGGGCAGGAATATTAAGGCCAGCCAGCCATCCACCAAAACTCATATGTCAGTGGGATACATTTAACTGTCACACAGACCTTGAACAGCTCAGCATCACTGAACACTTGTCTTCTGCCAAACCACCCACCATTCTAACCCTAATACCTGGGCTGCATTTCTGATGGTGCATGTTATTTTGACAAAATATCTTGGTATGTTAATGAATTAACAAACCGTAATGTACTTCACACTAGTGAGATTATTTTTTAGGGCAGGGTAGTCATGTTAGCTATCAAATTCAACGTTAGAAGAGCACCGGAGGAATGGAAGAGCTACTTGCACAACAGACGTTCAAAGATTAGCAATAAGGATTGGTTAGATTCAGGTAGGATACAGTGTGTCTAGTCATTGTAATTCTAACCTATTTTTAATCAATCATTTCCTGGTGTCCCTGGTGAGGAATTATTTTTGGTGCCTTAACTTTTGGAAGAAAGTTGTGTGGAGATGGGTCTCGTTTCAGAGAATGTGCGTGAGTGAGAGGGGATGTGTATGTCAGGGAGTAATGTATGTGTGAAAGGGCATGTGAGACAAGGTTGTGTGTCAAGTTATCTGAACTAAATGTTTTATAAATCCACAGGCAGGCCATAGGTTATTGGTAAATCTGAATTTGTTGGCAGTAGCCTATTCTGTTATGCAGTGAACAGTTAGACTATAAATTCTGTGTGTTCCAATGAGTGGAAGAACAATAATGGGAACTAGTGTGACAGGGTGGGGCATACTAGGTATAATGATACATTGTGCAGCGGTGTGTTGTTAGTAAAATATTAGTATCGTCACAATGACACCTTGAAAATATGCACATTTTCAGGCACTTTACACAGATGTTTTGTGTGTTTCAAAAATGTCACCTTTTCTGGCCCACAACAGTTTGTATTCCTGATTTGGGACTAGTTATCTAGTATTCTGATGTGATAATTATTGTCAGTACTTTTCAGAACCATCACTTGCTGGCACCTAAACATAAACTATTGGGGTATGACATCCCAAAATGTATTCACAAACAAGGCTATCCCAAATGCAGTTTATTTTTGGAGTCACAAACCTTTACTGTATGGAAGTACACATTTCTCAATGAACCTGGGCAGCAATACCATTTAAATAATCTAAACTTCCAACAGTTCAATAACTGTACTAGTCATGTCCAGACAAGTTTGACCCCATAACGAATGTAACACAAAATGTATATGCCATATATCACAATTATTTCAGCATCAGTAATGTAGCTGGTGTTTTCATTCTAATGTTATTGTTTTTCATTATTCCACAAAGTTCTGTATCTAGTATAGGAGGGGGACACTACGGCCCCTACGTCGTTTTCTCTGAGTGACAGAACTACATACTTGATTTACTGTCCAACAATGAGTTCAGAGGACTATATCAACCCGTTGACACATTGTTGATATTTCCCCTTCAAGGATTGTGTGAATTGCCTAGGTCATGTCTGGCGGGATTGTATCCACCAACTTCTATTTATCTCTTCAGGCTAGAATTGAAGGTTATTCCATCTGGAATGGATAGGCTACATTACGCCGGCTATTTTTTCACAGCCTTTGTATAACCTAGGCCTTTGGCTGTAGGCCCACAGATTAATTTAGGCCCTTTAGTCTGTAGTGTTTTGGCTTTGTAGAGATTCCCTGAGTTGTCTGTAGTTTTGCTTCTGTATTCCTTTTTGGGGAAGTGGTCCTTAAAAATATTGCTCGAATCGGAATTAATCGGTCAGAACTCATTGTTATTTTTTTGTTTTTATATATCAGCCAGCTGGCATAGTTGGTTGTCAGATGATCACTGATAGTTCACACTGAACTTAAGATCTATTTTGTCCAATATTTGGCTTTTCTTTGCTGAGGCGATATGATCCTTTCTCCTTGATTGTTTACAAATGCAAACATAAGATTGTAATTAACTGTGGAAGATGAGCTGGTGCACATTCTACTGTGTAAAGGCTTTGTCTGGTTTGTTCAGTTAGAGCAGAGGTATTCAAAGTCAGGGCTGCAACCCCAAGTGGGGTCTCAAAGGAATTCTAGTGGGGTTGCCATACGTTTTAGTAAAGCGTTGTCTTTTACAGAGAATGAGGATGTTAATTATTATTTGTGTGGTCCCCAACCATGTTCAGCAAAAGGTGTGGTTTAATTTCCCCTTTATCAAAATATATATTTTTGAAGAAAACTTTCACATGATCATAATAGGTTACAATAGATACCAGAATCTTGGTCTATGTCATGTTAAAACCACATGACCTCCAAAAGTCACATTTTAGGAATTGAAAAAAATATATTTCCCCATTAATTAACCTTCAATTTATGAAACATCAGAAGCTAATTTGAATATATTTTCTAAGTGCTGGAGTCATGGTTTGACCACATTCTGGGCAGTTTGCTCAACAAATATGTAAAGAAAAAATAGAAAGGGCAGACAGTGACATTACATTACTTTAAGAGAAACAGACAAAGCTAATGTCGATATAAAAAAGTAATAGGAAACATATTTTTCATGAGCTATGTTAGCTACTTTTGCTGGCAGTGCTGTTGCTTGACTAGGCAAATTTGCGGCAAATTTGTTTGTAAAGCTGATTTAGGCAGCTAGTCAATAGAAAGATGAAATGGTACTATTTGTCATTGCGGCTAACATCAGTGCAGCTAGGATGTTGTAAGGTGCGCGAGAAGAGTTGGTGGATGCTTTATTTTGCGCCCCTTTTGGATCACCAGAAATTCTGGAGAAAAAATGGGGTCCCTGCAAAAAGACGTTTAAAAGTTTGAATGACACTGTTTAAATGTGTTGATTTGTGTGGATGATAATTTAACAGTAAGCCCATAAGTCTTCCGAATGTGATGATTGTTTGCTCACAGTGTGTTGTTGCAACTGAGAAAGCCCTCTGCTGTATGAATGTAGGTTTGTCTGATAGTTGTTAATTTCAAATTATTTGTTACAGATTCATATATTTCATACCGGGGCAACTCATTTTCTCATAGAAGTATTTCATGAGCAGACCTAAAACTTGAATGTGTATTTTATGCTTTTTCTTAACACAGCCAGTACCATTTCATGTTTTCACTATTAATTTCACAACATTCCAGACAAAAGTATAGCTGAAGGTAGCACCTATGAATGTCAGTTGTTCGCCATGCTCTTCACAACACATATTTTCATGGTGCTTCTCTCACTAATGGTTATATCTCGGTCTTAAGAACTACTTCGAGCAGTAAAATGTCTTCAGATTTTACTTCGAGGCCACACATAAAAGGACACAGATGTATACCCTAAACCTTGTCTTTGATTGAGTTTCTGAACTCTTTGAAAACAGGAAGAAGCTAGGGTCTGCATGTGTGTTTGTCTGTAAGTCTAGGTCTACATGTGTATGTCATGCGTACATGTGTTTGCGTGTGTACATGCATGGTTAGTGTGTGTTTGTAAAAGAGAAGTTGGTGTAGGGTAGGCAAGTGGTATCAAACAAACATGTTGCTTTAAACGAACACAACTTTCTGTTATATAATATGTATTTTGTTAACCGAAATGTTTGATGTGGTATGTAGCCTATTAAAAGTAAATCACTGCTTATCTGCTGAGTCATCTTGATCAGTTTTTCATCATGCCAGTTGCAGTTTTAAATTCTTGATTTTGAATAAGAAACCACTTTTCCACACGTGTACTTGACTGTTTTACAAAATGTCTTCCAGCACTGTTTACAGCATTCTAGATTGCAAGGCAGACAAGTTTGTGATGGTTTCTTTACAACCCACCACAATGTGATGTCTTTACTGAATTCGAGGGTTGTTATGTTTCAACAACAGTCTGGATTACAGGGATAGTTTTACAGCATTGCCTAATGTTAGATTTTCTGTGAATTTTAGTTGGCTTGTTTTTCATGTCCTGGTACTCTTTCCCAGCAGTTCTTAAGCCTCTGCAGCAACTATGACTATTAGAAACAGGGTCTCCAGACACTACTTTCACATCAAAGCTACTCCGGTGACGCCGCAGCAGTCCACATTTGCGGTCTCTCTTTTTCTGTAATGGCAAGCGCAAGGTTTTAATTTTCCAAATGCTTGTGGTATGAATTAAGATCTTCTCAATATGTGGGACTTTGATTGATGTTTGAGAATAGTTTTGGGGCTTTTGATACACAGTTGGGATTATTTTGATTTATTGTAACATGGCACTGGGGTACCCAGAAAATTGTCTTTGGGGTTCCAGACCCAATACTGTAATGCATGGTTGGTTAGCATTGGCGTAAGGCAACAAATCAATGTTGCAACAAAATTCTGCCTGAGGAGCTTGACATGATGCTCTAGTTTCTTTTTAAATTCTTTTTAAATTCTGTTCAGTGATGCATGCTAAACAAAGGTTCTCCTTCAGCCCTTCTCTTTTCTTTTGCACTTATATATAGGCTACAGTGTGTACTATTTATAATCATTTTGATTGGTAGATTTGGTCTTGTGCGAAAAGCACAGTTAATTTTTCTGCATAACTGTTGTAGTGACACAGATGAGTCATCACTAGAACCAGGCTGAGGCAGCTAGCTACCATACTGAAAGACGAGGAGGAGGCAGACGGACACATCTCATGTTTTTAAACACTGTTTCTTTTCAGGATAGCTGTGATCATTTCTTACTTGATTTATACTTGCTATTTATAAATTAGTTTTGGACTCTTATGTTTTCTGCACTAGCCTGCAGAGGACCCTGAAGAGGAGAATCATGTTGGGTTACTTTCATGCTTTTAGATCACCTAAAAAATGTATATTATGGAGTACATTGACAGAATCACGTAACCGACATTAAAACAGAAAGTGTATTGAACAGAGAAAACAACTACATGTGTCGATTGTATTAAAAGTCTATTTTCTGGCGATTTTCTTAATTGGTAATGAATTCCCCAAACCACTGGTGTCACCAAGTCTTTCAGTGCGTGACACCAGCACATATTTGGTTGCACCACCCTACAAATAATCTTAAATAATAGTTTGATTAAAAAAAATATTTGGCATATTGATTTATTTCAACCTACATAATTCCAGTAGTTTCATTAGATTGTATGTTTTGGCTGCTGGCCCATACATCTATGATTTAGCTACTAGTATTGAGACATACGTTTACATTATTTTGTTAAGAATACAATCATGGCTATGCTTCAAGTAGCCATGATTTGTCAAAGTTTATAGATTGCTTGAAGTAGTTGTTGGACTGTCTCTTTTTCCCCCATTAAAGCCCTCTTTTTTTATAATGATGTACATGAAAAACAAATGTCCTGGTACATACATGTGCATTTTATGAGGTTGTCTATCTCTAGCTAGCTATCTAAGCTTCCAGGCTAACACTGTCTAGCTAACTAATGTTTTTTATCAAACAATTGCTGTAAAGGCCACTTAAAAAAATTATATAATTCTGGAGGTAGCTATGTAGTATAACTCAACACATTTAACTTATACAAACAAGTTACGTTTTTACTTTGAAGTAGTAAAAGGTTACTTGTTGGTTTTCAGTTGTTCAGTCGCAACAACATTTTGCATTTGATTTGAAACTCCACATCATTTCTCAAGCAGTTTTTAGGCAATTTGCAATGCATCACTCTCCATTCGTGCCTAAGATTCACTGTGTTCTCTTGACCATATAGCCTAGCAAAAATCCCTGACTTTCCTTACTGCTGAAATATAGTATTCAGCAGAAAAAATTAAATAAATGTCTTAATGCATTTAAAATGAAGTGTGGTTGTAGGTTCAACTTGATTACATTGAAATGCATTTCCATGAAGACACTGAATCGTTCACAATCTTCACATCAACATGTCTCACAGTTGTTTGGAGAGATCTGCGTCTGTATGATTGGAGAAGATCTGTGTCTGTAAAGATCTGTGTCTGTATGATTCTTTTTTTTGTCTACTATTTTGGCATTAAACCCATCGCAGATTGTGTGTTTATCAGACATTTGATTGCGGAGTCAAATCTTTTTTTGGGAAAGATCTCTGATTAGAACTTTGTAAACTGAATATTACACGCATTTAGAAATAGGCTATAATCTTTGCTTCTTCATTCAGGTTCCCCTTGTTCTGCAGCTTGACATTTCATTTTTACAATTCCCATTGCATAAGGCGGTAGCCTGCCTACCTGTTTCACGTGCCAAAGGAGACTTTAGTCACAATTACTCCCTCATCAGGAAGGATGAGCGGAACAGATAATTAGTTAAGATTTTCACTGAAAGAATTAGAGAGTTTGATATCAGGACAGGAGATTCCCATTACTATAAGTCATGAAACTTGGATTTGATTCAGCACTTGGTTTCGGTGCTACAGTAGAAATAGTTGGGATTATTTCTGATCAACTGCTTTACATGGGTGCATCAAGTTTTACTAAAAGTTAACAATGTGTTTGTATTTGGAGGTGGTGTAGTTGCTTTTTGGTTGTAGTGTCCATTTTAATATTTACTTCTAGGTCTCTGTGCAAATTATTATTTTTTTCTCTGTAAAAAAATCAAATGATCTAATAGTCTACATGCGTCCTTGTTTGTTTCTTTTTACTTGTATAAGACACAATCTCACAGCTGAGCTGAACATTTTTGACTTAGGAATGTGACAGAGCCATTTTCTTTTGAGAAACAGCTGTCTGACAGAACAGAAACCCTGCCCTGACCTATGTCGGCAGATGACTTATACAGCAGACCTACCAAGACAAGGTGCAAAGTGCTAGTTAGTCTCAAAACAGGATAGCCAGATTACATATTGGCTAAACAGTACTTAAAAGCCTGTAAGAGTTCAGGAAAAAGGACTTATAGACGGATGATGCAAAGATCAATATGTACCAAAGTAATCATAATAGGTGGGGAAAAATAACTGCCCAAGATCCGCAGCATACTATCTCGTGGAAAGATTTATGTGATAAATTCATCACATCTTACATGTAGACTGCGCTTGATTCTCTTCTCCTTGTGGTTCCTTTCCAATCCAACAAGAATCATCTATAGAATGTAATTGGCATAAATAGCTTGTTTGTAATGATTATTTAATGATTTAAAAATAATTTTAAGCCCGAAGTGTGTTGCTAGTGCTTGATGGCCTTCGTCCGGGTTAGGGTGGAGGTTTTTGGGGAGAAACATCTCACCCCTTTTTTGATGCTAATGAAAAGAGAAACGGTTTTCCAGCCTTTAGCTTGCAGAGTGTGTCTCCTGCAGCATGCTCCACTGCCTGGACATTGTGAGAACACAAAACTCCAGGCTCGGGATCCAATAACGTGAAATTTCAGCAGAGAAGCAGCCATTGTGTAAAGAGGCAGCCAGGGAGAGGGATGGATAAGGGGTGGGAGGGACGGGAGGATGGGTTAGAAGGGGGGTGACTTGGCAAGCGCCCAGGGCTACAGACACATCCTCCCTCTCCTCCTCGCCCCCCCCATCTTTCTTTCACCCCCTTCATCCCCCTGCCCCTCCCTTCAGGGACTGGGAAGCTGAGGCAGGAGCAGTGCATGATGGCATGCTGGAGCTCTGTGAGCCACAGGCCGGGCCATAGACAAACAGCCACTTTGTCAAGCCAGGAAATGGCTGTCCCAGGATCCCCCTGCTCCACCACACACTGAAGCAGCCAGGCCCTCTGGGTGCAGGCCTGGCCAGCACGTGCTCTCTCAAGTACAGCCCTAGCCTGGAGCCCTTCATGTTTCTGTTGCTGCTGTATGCTGGCTGTGTGTTTGGGTGGAATTGTACTGTGGTCATGTATAACCAGGTTTTGGGGAGCCGTGCTGGTTTAGGTATAGTCTGAAATCATAGGCAAGCAGTTGTGACTTTCAGTTACATGGTTTATTTCTATTATTTCAACAATCAGGTATTTTTAAGTTTTTAGCTTCTCCAGTAATATGTTGTTTTCCATTTTTTTCTTTCGTTTTTCAGTTTAAGACACTTGTTAATAAGCCAAAAAAGTAGCCCACCAGTTAACTTTAAAGCTAAGCATTGCTTACAGGCTGGCGAAAATGAACCACTGAAATTGTGAAAGGTCCTAACAATGAAGGAAAACAGTATTACAATCCACATGCATCCAATTTGGTTGAATTGAAAGGGATGTTTGAGCAAACTTTCTCAACTGTCTTTTTCCAGGCAGATGATACAATCTTGAAATGAACGCCCTCATCGGAGAAGAGCAGACCCATGTCCTAGTTTGGTGATGAACTTGAGAGGTTTTAAATCCGGATGAGCGCTGTCGACTCTGCACACCCTCTTCCCCCGTGCATACTCACACCCCCTGTTTTCTTCTCCTTTTTGTCGGAAATGAAGTCAGTCATCCAGCAGAATAACTTGGAATAATTTGGAATAGCTCTCCTTTTTCCCCCCTCTCCCCTCGCTCTATGCTTGCGGGCCTGAGCCAGCTGATCCGCTTCCGCTCTCATTGTGTGTCCATTGGACTGTGTGTACCCAGTGAGGGGCACAGAGCCCAGTCTTTGTCTCCACGCACCACCCTACTCTGTGGGTGGGTGGGGTTGAGGCATAGGAGGTTCTTTTCAGCACATTGTGGGTTTTTCCTTTTAAACAAGGGGTAAAGAAGTTGTGTTATAAGAGGAGAAATTAATGGAATTGGACTGAAAAAGAGAATCAACAGGCAGATAAGTTCCATAGATTTTATAAAACCATAGACTTACTTTTAGAGAGAATTGGTGCTCATTATAATGTTGATTTATTGAGTATTAAATGTCTGGGTATGGCCAACATCTCATAAATATGAAAACTTGGGTTAAAGAGTCAGTGCAGTCTAGTGCATATTGTTTTCTGATGATAAATTCACTCTATGGTTAAAATAACTTTGTTGAAATTCTTTATCTGAGTATACTGTAGTTTCATTTGGTATAACAGCTATTTGAACAAATTAGCTGATTTTTTTGTAGGAATGTTTGAGTTGAAAGTCCTCTACCACTGGCCATGCCATTGTACACTGGTGTGTACATCACTGGAGAAGATGAACATTTGAACACTGGTGTGTACATCACTGGAGAAGATGAACATGTGTACACTGGTGTGTACATCACTGGAGAAGATAAACATTTGTACACTGGTGTGTACATCACTGGAGAAGATATACATTTGTACACTGGTGTGTACATCACTGGAGAAGATGAATATTTGAACACTGGTGTGTACATCACTGGAGAAGATAAACATTTGTACACTGGTGTGTACATCACTGGAGACGATAAACATTTGTACACTGGTGTGTACATCACTGGAGAAGATAAACATTTGTACACTGGTGTGTACATCACTGGAGAAGAAGACAGTTGAGATATAATATTTTTATTATTGACATAATGCACCGGTAGTCAACCCTGTCACTTTTATTTTATTTAAATTTTATTTCAATTAAAGATTTTGAATAAGATTAACAACATTATTGACCATGAAATACTCATTTGTGCATTTAGGCCATTTTGAATTTCTAAATGCTGATATGCATACTTAAATACTGATTTAACCAAGGAGTTGCAATTTATAATACTGTACAATGTATAAACCGCACCATTCATTTTATAGCTTTCTATGTATACAAACCTGAGTATTAACTGCACCCATATATTAACCACCTGGAGAATGAATCATACATACACTGTACATTAAAATTTAACATCTGTCATGGGGCGCTACAAAATGAATTTGTTGAAGAATAAAATACGTTTTTGGAAACCTTGTAATGTCAATTGTATAATGTTTGCCAGACCGTATAAGCTGCAATAAAACTTTGTGTTTATACAGTATTGTGACTATTTCTGGTAGATTCCATGATTTTTCTCGTCTTTTACCTTTATTGATAGTTATTGTATCAATGTCATTGACAAATGAAAGAAAATTATGTTGTTATGCCATTAAAGAAAAAATATGTTCTTATTCCAAGAAATCATATTGCTTTGGCAGACTCACTAGCAGTATTATTATTATTAGCAATAATATTGCTAACCTATTACTGGCTAAAATGGCAAGTGGCAAACGCCATACAGTTCATATACTATTTGTGGTGGAGGTAAACATAGTATAAACATCGGTCAGTTTAACTATGTCAATATCATTCAATAATGGCCATTTAGCTGTTGAAATGGCCAGTGGCAAAAGAGGATTTGTTCAGGGTAGACACTTGGCTATACTGACACCCGCCAAATGAATAGCCCTGTGGTGTAGTGGTTAACGACACAGTCGTCCAAGTGGGTGACCTGGGTTCGAGTCTCAAGAGGGAAACCCTTTCTATTGCGGTCCGGCTGAACTAGGCTGGCCTGGTTTCTTGTTGCTATATGAGTTTCTGAGACCTCTACGTCGTCAAGTTATCATCTGTGAAAAAGTTTGCTGGTGGAAACAGTTTTAGAAATGTAAACTCTGGTATTAGCCACACCCATGTATTATACATTAACCGCTGTTGATGGAAAAAAATCACATTCTCTGTATAAGCCATAGTTTATTAATGGGAATTTATGATGTAAGGCACTTGCCGTTTTCAACAAACATACATTTAATAAGTGTGTATATTACATTTCTGATTATTGGCCTGTAACGGTTTTACATTTTCATGTTATTAGGAATTCTATTTGCCAATTATACTGATTTTGTCCCAAAATTGTGGGCTATGAGTAACAGCGTTGGTTACAGAATTGACAATAACAGAGTTGATGGGACAGCAAATGTTATTGTCAGTGATTGACAATATAAAGAATGTAATTTTTTGTTTAACATTACATACGGTGTTAGTATTTATAAATAATATCCAGACCTGTACTGTTTAATTAAGCTGGATAAGTGGATGAAAAATATGTATTTTTTATAAACGCTATTTCTAAACAAATGCAGCCGGGTTTCTTATTGTCTTTTCCCCTATATGAGGCATATTTATTTGTTGTATACTTTATGAAGTAAATCAATATATATACCGGTTAAAACATACTCATAAACATTAATAAGAGGCAATAGTTTGTCCTAAACCCCCAGTTGTTCCTTCTTTTCCAAGATCATGTGACATTAAACAGGATTTCACTGTAAATTACATAATACATTATTACTTAAGATGTTTTGTTATCTCAAGTAAGCCTGTTTTGCAAGTTGTCCATGTGGTTTTCTTGGCAAAAATCTTTGAAGTTAGCCTCATTGGTCTAACCAGGTTCGCTCTGTCTTTTATTTTGCCAAACAAATTTGGACCATATCTTTCTTTGAATTTTCATGTGACCCTCAGTAACTGTCCAGGGAGCAGGATTTAATCTGATAATGTCAATAAACTGGTACCAAATCAGGTCTTCCTGAGTTTGCCAGAATAATCTGTTGTTTCAATGCACATTTGACCTGTACACATCCGTCACTGATGACTTAAACGATAGAGGTGGTCATCGTTGTCAGGACACACCATTTCTTCAAATTACATAATTTACAGTGCATAAATTATGTAGTTATTGTGTACATCAAATACAATGTAACAAATACAATGTAACCAATTTATTAAATTGTAGTATTATTGTTGATTAAATGTATTTGTCAAGCCTATTACCATTGACATAAACTGAAAACTATTACCATTGTCAACCGTGTTACGATTAAACGGGTAACAGGGTAACCATCAACTCTCCATTGCTGTTCGTGTGATGAAGCTAATAGGGTCACGTGGTCACCCTGATGATGGGTTTTTAGTGGTTTTCAAAGTGTTTTATTATTTACTGTGTGAAATCAGGTTTACACTATTTACATGTTAAGTGTGTCCCCCTCTGTCAAAAATTCGAAAACTTGAAGAAAAATAACTAGGAGACACTTCCCCTCAGGCATGCCGTTCCAAAGAGGCAGTTGATCATTTCCTGAAAGTCATGTGACTTGTGGAATAGTCTAATAATATAACCGGGGGATTTCTATTGAAGTAATATGGTTGACTCCATATTTTTTAATGAATTATTTATAATTCACACGTTGTGTAGAATGACCCTGATATTGAAGCGGTAATTAATCTCCATCTCATGAACATCCTCTAGAACACATAAATATCTATCTTGCCATGACTAAGTATTTACAGTGAGTGCAGTCCATAAGTATAGTGACATAACTATTGTTGTTTTGGCTGTACTCAAGCATATTCGATTTGAAATGAAACAATGACATTAAAGTACCAACTGTCTAAAATTTGAGGTCATTTGCATCCATATACCGCAAACCATGTAGGAATTACAGTCCTTTTTAATACATAGTCCCCCATTTTACATGCTTTTAACTGTTCCCAGTTCACCATGAAGCAAAACATTTTGCCATTGTATTTCCCACATGCCTGCTATATTTCTGCATAAATGCGCTAGATTTTCCTGCCTCTTTATAGGTTTTGAGTTGGCAATTAATTAATTAATTAGGAAATACATAGCTGAATCTGGCAACCCTGTCATATTTGCAGACTTGTGATCACACAGCCTCTTGAAAACACAGATTTGAGAGATGTGATCTTTAAAAAGGTTGATCTTGAAGAAAATTTGCAATGATTAAATGCAGTGCTGAATGAAAGACCGCATCCATAGATTTGAGTACAGAAGAAGATGCATGCAAATATAGTATGTCACATTATCTAGTAGTAATTTATAAGTTGCTTACAAATATTTTCTATGCTGACGTGACAGGCATGATTTATTCCTATTAAAGATACACATTTTAGTCTATTTTAGTTCCAAAAAATGTTTTCACCAACTACAAAGGTACAAATCCCAAGGTATTTGTAAGAACCATTTAGGATGGTAATTTTTAGGTCATCCAAAGTTAGTCTGTGTGACAGAGCAATGGACACATACTTAGTTGTAGTAGCATTTTGTACCAACCTATGTACCATAATATTTTTTTGTCTGAAAAGTAGTAATTGATCTGATAGTGCTGTGCCAAGGTGTAAAACCACATTGAAATCTGTTCAAAATGCAAATTTCTGTTTTTTAACCAATACCTCCAGGACTTAAGGTATGGCATTCAGTCCCAAACTGTCACATTTTGGGTAATTCTACAACGATGGAATTCTAAATGATTAACCCTACTCTCCCAAGACAATCAAATAATGTTTTTTTTTTTATTAGGACACACACAAACCAACTTCCTTTTTGTCAATGCCTTCCAGTTTCCCATGGTTCTCCTGGCTACTTGCATGTGTGTGCTGGTGGATGAGGCCTGGCTGTTGGTAGGTCTATAGCTCTGGGGTCAGGCCCTGGTCATTGTGTTCTGGTCACGGCTGAGCGACACAACCGCCTGCCTTCTGTTAGCCCCCAGGGACCCCCACCTTGATTGACAGCTCCTCCTGGACCCCCTGCTTTTATTGGGGCCGTAGGGGGGTGTTCCAGGCACTAAATCAACCCTATTTATTGCTCCCTTCACTACCCTGCTTTTTACCCAAACTAGGTTGTTGTCCTCAGTGTCATCACGGTCCCATGCTGCTAATATCTGGAGGTAGGGGTGAAAATAGCTGGGAGGAAGTCCGTTCTCCCAGCCGTGACCAGCTGCGATTGGCTTGGTTGGGGACAGAATGTCAGAAAGATGTATAGGGGGGGTAGCCTTAAGTGAAAGAGACGCCAAATGTAAGTCATCATAAACGCCCTGCCCTGTCTGCTTGCACTGTCAGGAGGTCAGTACACAGTTAGAGCTAGAGGGCCGCCTGCCTGCAGGGCGCCTGCTGTTCCTACAGCTCCCAACACAGATTGTTGAGCATGATCTGCACTTATGTGTGCAAATGCACATTGGCATTTCCATTAAAATGACCCATTGGGATCTATTCGGTATACATCACAATGTAGCACATCCATATTTCTGCATCGTGTAGATCAGGGACCTAGGATGTCATCCAGTTAACAGGTATTAATCTACCTCATGTTCTGTTGTTCAATTAACAGTTATTTTGCTACCTTTAGTTGTCTCATCATATCAAATGTTACATTTATAGACCATTAACATTAGCTCTTATCTAAAGTAAAATACATTACATAGTTTTGTAATGGACACCTCATGTCCAAAACTGTTTTTTTTTTTTTTACTTCAAAAGCTGCTTTGAATACATGTTCTTGGTGCTAGAGTCACGAAATGGTACGACTACATTTAGAGGGGTGTCTGCTTTCAGTATATTTGAAAAAAATGAAAATGGCCCAAAATTGAGTTACGAGGTTATCAGACAGCGACTAATTTAGTGAGTGCATACTTGCTCCTGTGGGAATTGAGTCCACAGTACTGGCGTTGTAGCCACTGTGCTCCACCATCTGAGCTATAGTAACAGTCAGTTTTAATACACTTCTTAAAATTGTTTACAGCTATTATTTGGGTAGTAAGTGTTTGCTTACAAGAAACCTTTTTTTCCAAGCAAAACACATTGCATGGATTCTTAGCTGCAACACACCCTACAAGGCTAATTCTTGTTGAGTTCCCACGATGGAAGCATGTACTTTGGTTCTAGATTACTTTTCTGAATTTCCTTCTGTCCCTCAAGGAATTGACCTTTAAGTACAATTCATCAGTTGCAGACAGATTATTATCTTCAGTTCGCCCAGTTAAGGGTTTCTTCTAGAAAACCCACAGGATACGAATTACCTTTAGGCTAATACCATACATTTCTGTTCCTTTTTTTGTACTAATGGGTTTGGGAAACACCTATTGCCTAGATAACTAGCTTCAAACTATTTTCCCAAACTTCTGGCTCGTACTCTACAGGGGACAAGTGATCTTTCTGAATATATCTAAATTCTAATTGAAAGTGGATATTTACATGTTTTATTGTTGCTGGTGGAGGTAAAGAAGGTACATTTTGATCTCATGTCACAATCACCACTCCTGTGTGTTGTTTAACACCACCTTAGTATGCAGAAGGGGTGTAATTTAGCAGGCCTTCGTCTCTCTCATTTCTCCTCCACTGCAGACGAAATTGTGTGTGGTTTCATGGCTGCTTAAACATATGTTCCTGTTTTGTTGGAGATATATTCAAATTAACCTTGATCATTGATCCAGGAAGGAGCTCTGGTCAACTAGGGTTCCTATGAAGGCCTACATAAGTTTTTTATGCAAGCAAAAATAGGTTTAATGCTTGATCAAATGCATTAATTTATAACTAATAACCTTGATATCAAGGTTTACCAAAGGTGTGGATGCAGAGCAAAGGGCAACTGTTGGAATTGTTCACTGGTATGAACGGAGAAAACTGAAAATGCTGCTCAACTCCTGTTATACATTTGTTAATACACTATTACCCTGTTTTTTTTTAACATTATTTGGAAAGTCTTAGTATAATTAGTCTTAATATTCAGTCAGCAAGTGTAATTTGTTATTTATTATCTGATTTCTGTCAGTGATCATGAGTTTGTGTTGCTTGGTTCACCAAAACTTTGGCCTATCATGAAAAATTAACAGAATACTCTAGGAATCTGTTTGCAACAGCCCCTGATTGGTGACTGTGGCTGAGGTTGACTTTGTGCAGCCATTAGTTTTATTAAAAATGAAATACAAGGTGGCATATATCTACCTGGCAGAATTGTGATTTTTATCTGTTGTGGATGTTTTTGAACTGCATTAACCCTGTTAAACAGCAGTGGAGGTTGGTGTGCAGGCACACTTAAAAATATCGTTAAAAAAGATATAATCACAGACCTCAAAGGTTGATTTTCAATTAAAGTGTGATTTCTGGGAGCAAAAACTGTCTTGTTGCTCTGGTATCAAGTATTGTGATAAGTAAAATCTGGTTATTTGGGACAACACTGCAATTGAGGACAGTAAACAGAAGGAAATAAATACATGTTGGCAACTTAACCCAGGCATGCCAGCCAGTTGGGTAATAAAGTCAAAGCCCTGTGAGACTACAACGTGCCATAGAGAAAGACGTCATGCGGTCAAACTGCCTCCCCTCACTCTTCTAAGCTTTTAATATGTTACTAGTAGGATCTGTAAAGTGCCGTCCTCAACGCACTTTGACCTTTTGTGTTTCCGGTAGCCCAGTGGAATGTTCTTATCTAATCTGAGAGCCATCAGACAGCCAGAGCAGAACATAGGGAGAGTAAAGGTTTCTGGATGCTTTGGTCATTTTGACTGCATGCTTCCCAACCTCAACGTTGTCAGTCTTACTCTGCCTGCCGGGTTCGCAGTAGGGGAAAGGTGAGGCCTGAACCACTTGTTAACACACCTACTGTTTAGCTTGAAATAGGCAGGGCTCATCATATGCTCTGTATTGCCTGTTGATTTAAATGACTTAGCTTTGACACCCCCCAAAAAAGCTTGATTTGATCTAAAAAATCAGGTACTGTGTCCAAACCTTTCACTGGGACTGTAGATGTCATTCATTGTTAGATTAGGCTGCGAAGACACGAGAATTCGCAGGGAAAAAGGTTTGCATGTAGAGTATGATGGTGATCTCTAGAGGCTTCCCATGAGCAGCCTGGACATAACACCAACCCGGTCATCAGGAAGGATTAACCCATCCATTTGACCAAATTGGTGGAAGCTCTGAATGAGGCCTCTATCATTCTATACATTTGAAAAATGTTCTGTTAAGCTGGTTCTCCAAGCTTGTTCTGAGCCCTGTACCCATGGGGCAACATGTTTGTGTTTTCAATGTTTTCTTCTCTTCATATGTACAAGAAATTGATGGTGTGTTGTCATGTTGCAGGACCTGACCATGCTTCTCCCTTTCTACCCCCTCTCTGTTCAGTGATAGTTATGCGCGTGTGAGAGCAGTGGTCATGACTCGGGATGACTCCAGCGGTGGGTGGCTGCCTCTTGGGGGTGGGGGCCTCAGCTGTGTCACCGTCTACAAAGTCTGCCGGACACCGGACAGTGAGAGCAGCATCACAGATCCAAACGGCACCAGAACCAACAGTACGGCAGACTTCCTGATCAAGGGGGAGCGTCTCAAAGACAAATCAGTAAGGCGCTAACTTGCTTTCTCCTCACATCGAATCCATGTTAAGCTTTTGCATCTTGCTGTGTATGCTTGTCCAGTTTAACTTTCAGTTTAATTCTTTCAATTGATGGCATCAACACATTATGATTGGGTCACAAACATATCACTGTATTGTGTCCCGTAATGTATCTACGCTAATACAAAAGGGTTAGCCATACTTTAAATAATTAGTATTTTAATATTTTTGGGGATATCCTCAGGTTTCACAATAAAATTATTTCTCACCACAATTACAGAATTATAGAAAGCAATTTGTTTAGGGTTTCTTGTAACAACTCTATAAAATGTGAGTAAATACACAAACATTAACAAAAAGAAAAATTACATGAATATACTGTGTTGTACAAAAGGTAATTGGCATGTCAGATGGCTAGAAGAAATTTCAGGAAGTAAATAAGATGCAGTTTTTTCTCAGAACCAAAAAGGTCAACTTTGGACTCAATCCTCCCTGAGACTTTCTGCCACTGGTTGACCCTCTTGAGTTATGGTCTTCTGTATATGAAGTCTCAAACCATGTAATGGAAGATGATGTAAACCTGTACCAAATTAGATTTTTTTGTCATTAACATCAAATGCTATTCTAAAACCTAGCATTATGAAATCTCATAAGATTTAGCAATGTAATATTACACTATTGTTTTGAATTGATTTAATTTCATATATGCTGAGGAAAATGTGCAATTTAAGGATGCTTTTTAAAGTAGGATGTTCCCCCTTTAAGGTTGTTTTTCAAAATGCATCTTGATATGTTTGCAGTAAGGTAGCCAATGCTAATTATGGTTGTCTTTTTGGGGCGTTCATTTTGGAAACTGTTAACATGGGCCAAGATTATCCATTATTTATATTTTCATGTTTTCCCTGTAAAAGATAGTATCCAGGTTTTATCATATTTGTTCATTTGGCCTAGGCTATAGTATTATTCCCACAAAGTGGGAATTCTAAACACCTATTTACTTAATCGACCAGTAAATACACTGTCCAGTAACTTTCCAGCGTAAGGCAACTTTCCATTGTACGGCTATGGTACTTGATGTTGACCTATTCAGAAAATATGTCTCCAAAGACTCATTAAAAACATTCTACAGCCTACTCCAACTGTGAAGTGGTGCTACAAAATCAATATTAACTCTTAAAATAAATTGCTATGCAGAAAGCAATGACTACTCCAGTAACTAGAACAACAGTTGTTGCATTTTGAACTGTCCAAATGCTTGCATTTGTAGCAACGTGCTAGAATACATTTGTCTTACTGGGTATACAGTATGGAGAGTGAGTGATAGTGTCTCACACACCACACAAGCACATTAATTTGCTTTATATTCTTGTCAAATTAGCCCACTGTTTGGATTAGCCCACTATATATAAAACCAATGCAAATTTAGTGACATACTCTGGTCATACCGTCACATACCCCTGTTTCTAGAGTCAAACCCTGGTATCTAACACGTAGCCTATGAATATTCATTGACTTTTACAACTTTACAAAGCTTCCACTTAATCCAAACTTGACACTTCTCACCATGCAACTGGCACTCTGACAACCTCACACACGCATCACTCACAATGGCAAGGATGCAGGCTTGCTATGTACCGTGCACCGATTGTGACGCACACCACACAGAGAGGGGTTGTGGGCTGAGATCACCATCAGCCCCCGCCATGCGTTCATGTATGCTTGTATGCAGACACACAAACACACACAGGAAGTGGTTGCTTGACTTTCGTCAGCTGTGCAGGGCAGGTATCTGTAAATAGGATTGGGGCTGAGTGAGTGTGACGCATGCTGCTATCATCAGAGAGAAGGAAAGGGCAGACTGATATATTTCTTTTGACTTCCTGCATCCCTCATCTCACATTCTACTCCCTTAAACAGAGGAGAAAGGAAAGGAGGAAGAAAAATGAACTGATGCTCCTTCTATGGTTATGTCGAGTACAGTCGGGTCCATTATTATTGGAGGACTTAATAAAAATAAGACAACACTACAAATACTAATCTACAGTACTGTGCCAATATCTTTTTGCCAGACCGCGTATGTGGCCCTGGCCAAGAAGAGCGAATGTCTCATGCGGACTGACTGAGTCCCCCTTGTTAAATAGCGTAGTGTTTAGAGAAGCGGACCTGCAAACTATTGGTCCCGTGTTCGGATCTTCTCTCAGGCAAAGCAAAGTACAAATTATGAATTATTCCATATAGATGAAACTTTCCTGGCTAAAACCTTGAGTATCTACACTATAGCACGTCTGAAATCAAACAGTTTACGGTTATATTGCGACAGTTTCTGGTGGATTTTTGAAGTATGCATCCATGTATGCATTTCGGTCAGGATAGACACTTTGCTGGATACATCATTCAGTAGTTACATTATTGTAAACCTTTACTAAACTGTGTACGGTTATATTGCGGCTTTCTGGCAGGGAAAAGCTCATCTTCAGTCTCGCTAGCAATTGCACAAGTCTTATGAATATTCCTAGGAAGTTAGTAGATACTAGTAAGCCTATTATTGGCTAATAAGCTGTTAAATTGGCGAGTGGCAAAAGTAATACATTTCACAGATGTTATGTTTGAGGTAAACTTAATAAGAATAGTTAGTCAGTTTAATACAATGCTCAATGGTGTCTAGTGACTGCTGAAATGTGTAATGGCGTAGTGGTTAAAGACTGTGCCTCTCACGTGGAAGACCTAAATTAGAATCTATTGAGAGCAATGACATGTTATTTTATTTAGTTTGTGGTTATACAGTATTGCAACTATTTCTGGTAGATTCCACGATTCTCTCATCTTTTCACTTGATTAAAAAGTTTATCATCCACTTTATTGATAGTTATTGTATAAATGTAATTTCCAAATGAATGAAAAAAAGTATGTTGTTATGCCATGAAATGAAATAGCTTTGGCAGAATTGCTAGCGATTGCTCAATTCCAGTGACAATTCCAGTAAGTTAGTAGATACTGGTAAAGCCTATTACTGGCTAATACGCTGTTAACACATCCAACAACACAGTATTCCACGTAGGTGATCCGGGTTTGAATCTCGAGAAGGCAACACTTTCTTTTGTGGGCCGGCTGAATTACGCTTGCCTGGTTTCTTGTTAATTCATCTGGGCATTAAGGTTTTTTGCTCATATAAGCTACATATGTGGTTTGAATAAATAAAAATAAACATGAATGCAATCAAAATAATAAGAAATTGTTGTCCAAATGTTAATAGGCATCTTGTAAGATGGCTTCAAGCAATGGATTTTGTAAACACTATGTAAAGGTCACTTCCTTGAGGGACAAAGAAATCCACTAAAGTGCATGCTCAGCATCTGGCAGTCATCTGGAGTTATCTTCAGCACAATAATGACCCCATACGATTAAGACTTACTTAGAGCGAAGTCTGCACCTGGAACATTACCAGTATGAGACTGACCAACTCAAAGAAGCTCAGACTACTTGAAAAAATAAAATAACTTTCTACCAAAAGTTAATTGCTTTCCTTTTGTATTGTTAGGGAAACAATGCTGACAAGCTTTAAAAATGAAACACATTTCTATGAATTTTTACTCTATGAATGCTCCTTTGTTGACTTGTGTTATAGTGTTTCTATGAACAAATACTTACTGAGTGCTTTGATAAATGTCTTTAAATTATTTTCTCAGATAACCTAAGACTTTGCAGATAAAAACCCTCATTGGAGTCAAGATTGTTTTTAACAAAAGGTGTTTGAATAAGGCTACAAAGTCTTTTTTAGAGCAATTGTACCAACATATAATAATTGTCGATATTTATTTCAGGCGTTTTTTTCGGGCTTGTCTTTTATAGGGTGCTAGTAATTTTATATTATAGGGTGCTAGTAATTATGGAGCAGATATCTTATACACTCATTCTAACACAATGAAGCATGTCCCATCTTTCTCATTGTGTTAACCAAGTATTTTGGTTATTCCATTCACAAGAATGTAAAGAATGCTGTTTATTTGGTGTTTTGGCGAAGTGTCTCCAGCATGCCTTATTCTCTTCATGTTGGGGTCAGTTCTGGTCTTGGGCCACCGTGCCTCATGGAGCGTGATTCTGGTGATGTCACCCACCCCAGTGGCTTGTTATAGCAGCAGGTCGAAACCACCATTTTACAGAGATGAAACTTGCGCCTCAGACTGCCACTCACATTTCCCACACTTGGGGTGTGTGGTGTGTTTAGCGGTGGGGACTGGGCGTGCTCTCTGAGAATTGGACCGCCAAGTCAACTGCGCGTCTTCAGTTCAGATGTTTGGGTTTAGCCAGCTCATGTAGTAAAACATTGCTACCCCAGCCACCACAACAAACACCCCACCATATGTAGGCTGTTTGGGGATTGCCACCAAAGTGCCGGGGTGTCTGCTGGCATCACTGACTGTGCCACCAACAGATTGATGACACCAGCAAGAGGAAAAGGGACACTCGAGAGCCACTCAGGCGGAGCCATGAAGAGGGGAGAAATGAAAACATGGGACAAGATGGAGGCAGAACCTGGGAGTGAAAGAAATAGACCAGTGAACAATATGGTATAGAGCAACATGAGAGGAAGATGATTACCAGTCAAATTTGAGGAGATGGACTGGAAAAGAGACAATGAAAGCAGTTGAGTGAGTGAGAGAATGTGAGAGAGAAATAGAGAAGAGGAGTTGACTACATCATGGGTATCTGCCTGTAAGCACAATGATGCAGCACAGATTGTACTGATGAGTCAGCTGGGTGCTGATATTACCAACCTCTCCCTGTTCTCCTTCTACCTGTTCTGTCTCTGTTCTCCTCTCCATGTTCTCTCTCTTCTTTCCCTCTTGTCTCTTGCTCTGTTTGTTAAAGAGCACATCTTTAATTGGCTGCTGAATTACAAGCTCTTAGATTATTACCTTGGACTGTCTCTCGACATCTTTATTGCTAGATTAAACACATCATCTTTATTATTTATAAAAAATTTGATGTTATTTATTTTGTAGCCTACGTAATATAATACTTTTTTGAGTCGTTAAAGAGGCACTGTGTAGAATCCTTCTTATAAAGTTTACTAAATGCTACACAATGACACAACGTATCCCCTTCCTTTTCTGAACAAGATTGGAATAGTATTAGCTAGTCCTCATAGAAAATGAGCAGTTTTGTGGTGGTGGGTTAGTACTTCCAGTCAAGTATAAATACACTACCGTTCAAATGTTTGGGATCACTTAGACATTTCCTTGTTTTTGAACGGAAATCACCTTTCAGAAAAATCTCTAAAATAACAT
This sequence comes from Esox niger, assembly GCA_016801105.1. NCBI lineage: Eukaryota > Metazoa > Chordata > Actinopteri > Esociformes > Esocidae > Esox > Esox niger. The sequence continues at coordinate 11,522 of JACXGJ010002644.1, read as the reverse complement.
AAAAATGTCTGCATTGTTAATGTGGAAAATTACTATTATAGCTGGAAATTGTTGATTTTCAATTGAATATACACATACAGAGGTGCATTACTTCTGTGTTCCAATGGCAAGTTGTTCGCTAATCCATGTTTATCATTTTAAAAGGCTAATTGATCATTAGAATACTTGATTGTGATCATTAACACTGGTTAAAACTCTTGTGCTGATTAAAGGTGCCATTAAACTGTTCTTCTTTAGACTAGTTGATTATCTTCAAAATCCACATTTGTGGGTTGGATTACAGCCTCAAAATGGCCAGAAACAAAGAACTTTCTTCTGAAACTTGTCAGTCTATTCTTATTCTGAGAATTAAGGCTATGCCATGTGAGAAATTGTCAAGAAACTGAAGATTTCCTACTATGATGTGTGCTACTCCCTTCACTGAACAGGGTAAACTATCTCTAACCAGAATAAAAAGAGTGGGAGTTTCCAGTGCACAACTGAGACAGAGGACAAATACATTAGTTTCTAGTTTGAGAAACCGATGCCAGGTCCTCAACTGGCAGCTTGATTAAATAGTACTTGCTTTTGTACTTGTGTCGTGAATTGTATTTGCGTTTGCCTTCATCTATTCATCCCACTTGTTACATACATTTTACTTGACATTTTTTCTCTCTCTGACACTGCTTTACACAGTACGTTTGTTTCCTTAGGACGTTATCCGTTTCTACATATATACACCTACTTCTAGAACCTCATTGGTGCTATGCCTGCATTTAAGTTGCACATGCACCTCAATTGGAAATTTGGAATTGCCACATTTAGAATTGCCATTTGCACTTGCATTTGCTTTCATTGCATATCGATACATTCTGCTTTTTCATTGTACTGTACTACAATGACACAGTTGAATCTAATCTCGTAAAACACCAGTCTCAATGTCAACCGTGAAGGGACGACTCTAGGATGCTGGCCTTTTTTTCCTTTAGAAAACAAGAACATTTCTAAGCGACAAAATGACAATGGTCAACGGAAACCAAAATTGCCAATCAATTAAGGAATGGATACAAAATCACCTACTCTCAGGCTGGCTGATACAACAACACATAATGTGACTATGTAATATGTATGGCCCACACGTGCCTGTATGCACTCCCGACTATGTCTGTGTATGCTCTTGATGAGATCTCCCATACCTGGATCAGGTCATGAGCTCCTGGACAGACTGTGGCGCTACTTGGCGGTGTCGGATGCACTGATACATAACGTCCCACAGGTTCTCAATTGAATTTGAAGGGACCGAAAAATGTTAAGTCCACAATTTAGTTACCGGTTAAATGATTCTTTCTTAGTTAGTATAGAAATGTTTTCTATATTCTTATACATTTCAAGAACAAGGAAACAACCTACAACAGTAGGTTGTCATTGGAATGTTTATGGTTAACAGATGTTTCTGTGAGGTGGGAATGCAGGGACAAAAGAGTTGCTTTTAATGGCTTAGCTTGCTTGATTCTTGAGATAACACCCCTGTGTCATAGGAAGAGCCCCAGGAAACAGATCGGACGATGTTACTGATTGATTAGGGGTCTATTTTACAGGACTGGTTTGGTTTTCCTTAGGTCAGTTAACCAACCCCCACTTCTTGAGTTTTAGGATATAACCAGAGTGAAGGGTTGGGAAAGTCTCTTGCATTTTCTTCCTGAACTCTGCATGCTTCTCTGCTCTTGCGACCACTTCCAATCTTCAGAGTATTTTAAGCATGGATATTTTTACTGTAATTATAATATTCTCTTTAAACATTAAATCCGTTTGTTACATTAATTCCAATTAGTCAATTAATTAATCAAAAACTGGTCTAAATCTAGTTCCACCAGATTCAGGTCTGTGGAACGTGAGGGCCAGTCAATGGCATCCAGGAAGTGCCTACACACTCTGGCCACGAGGCCTGACATTGTCCTGCACCAGGAGGAACACAAGGTCCACTGCACCAGAGAAAAAACTGTTGATGGGTCTGAGTATTTAATCCCGGTAAATAACAGTAGTCATGGTACCACTGGCTAGCACGAGGAGGTCTGTGCGATCCTCTGAGTATATGCCTCCCCAGACCATCACCGACCTACTGCCAAATCTGTCATGCTGGATAATGTTGCAGGCAGCATAATGTTCACAATCACCTGTTCTCTGTGTGATCCTGGTCTCATCTGTGAAGAGAATGCGGTGCCAGTGGCGGACCTGCCAATTCTGGTGTTCTCTGGCAAAAGCCAGTGGAGCTGCACGGTGCTCGCCTGGAGCACGGGTCCCACTAGAGGACGTCAGGTCCTCATGCCACCCTCATTTAGTCTGTTTCTGACAGTTTGGTCAGAAACGGACACCAGTAGCTCGCTGGAAGTCATTTTGTAGGGCTCTGGCAGTGCTTCTCCTTTTCCCTTCTCACACCCTCGAGCCGATACCAGTTCTGTTGCTGGGTTGATTTTCCTTCTAGGGACCTATCCAGCTTTCCTCCTGTAACGTCTCTTGGTATCTCCTCCATGCTCTTGAGACTACTGGGTGACACAGCAAACCTCCTTCCTGAAAGAGCAGGACTACCTGTGCAACCTGAATGTGCTACAGGTACCAGATTATGTTACCAGTAGTGACAAGGACACTAGCAAAATGCAAAACTAGAGAAGAATCAGTTAGGAAGTATAAGGAGAGAGCAACTGTCTGTGGCCACCACCAGCAAAACCATTCCCTTTTTGGAGGTTGTCTGACTGCCTCCTCAGTGTACCTGTTGTCACTTTTATTTGCACCAAAACAGGTGACACTGATTCACAATCGATATCCCTGAAGTTTAACTTAGTGTTATTCTGTGATGATTACGTGTTCCCATAATTGTTTTGAGCAGTGTATTTTTCAAATTGTAGAGTAATAGTTAATATAACAAAACAATTTAAAAAACACAATGGAATCATATACTAATGTTTTAAACAAATCAAAATAAATGTATATTTTAGATTATTTGAAGTTTGCCTTGATGACAGCTTTGCACTTACTTGGCATTCTCTTAACCAGCTTCAGGAGGTTGTCACCTAGTATGCATTTTAGTTAACCGGTGTGCCTTGTTGAAAGTCATTTTGTTGAATTTATTTCCTCCTCAATCCGCCAGGGTGAGTATACAGAGGAAGAAAACCATCATTATGTCTGTACTGTAGTACTCCATGTCATGGCAAGTTATTTTATACTTCAGTTAGTGCCTTTTGCTTTGGCATGCTAGATTTCATCATGACCTCTAGTCAGGAAGTTCAAATCTGACCCAATTCATATTTAGCGTTTCTCAGTGAAAATTACAAATCTTTTGACTGATTTTATCAGTAACGCCTAGACCACCCCATGACCCACTGCTTTTTAACAAAACTAAAAATTCAAGACACTTTTCTACATTCAAGCTGCTTGTTCAGAAAAATGGTATTGCTGACAGACTTGTAACTTTGTGGCTCAAATGCATTTAATGCATTTAAAACAAGGTCGACTTGCAGCTTCAACACATTTCGATTGCTTGACGGCTGCAAAGTAATATGCTCATAGTTCATGAACTCCCGGGCGTTTCTAAAAATAATGAATAGTTCACGAATTGCACATCACAAATGACTATTGCGAGGTTTCCCCTACATTATGATCCGTGTGTCTCACATCCGTTCAGGGAGAGATGACTGACTGTATGTAGTGGGGTTTTGCAACTTGATCTGCGGTATCATTTTTATATTATCTGCTCTGATGCCAATGAACCAAGCACAGTTTGTGTCTAGAATGCCATGGATTGTGAGGGAGTTTGTTTTTGTAGAATGATCTCTGATTTGAACTTTGTAGATGGCATATTATAGGCATGATGAACTACAGTATCTATAATCTATGTCCTCCCTCGCACGGTTTGTTGCTGCCTAATTTTTTTCAATTCTGATTGCATAGGGCAAAGCTCAGGACAAGAATGATTCACATTATTGCTTGACCCAATTATGAAATCTGGAAATATTTAAATGTGTGTATTGCGCTGATGTGACCAATTAAAAATGTAAGTGGAAAAACATAATGTTGGTCAGCGATGGGGGAGTGACAGGTCTACATTTTAAGATGTCTTTGAAAGCAGTCAGATAAAAAGCTGTCTTAAAGGTGCATTTATATTTTTCACAACTGAACTTGCAAGTTGGCCAATAAGCCGAGAGATGCCTACATACTAGTTTTTAGTCTGATTATCTCAATGGTCATATAAAAACCATCTTAAGTGATTTCTTTCTTCATTCAATTCGATTTACAGTCACTATTTGGACCCTGGATTTACAGACCAAGTATGAAATCATTAATTATCATAATCTTTATTTGAGGGAACGTAGCAATTGGGTGTCGGCTTGTCTATTGCTCTCACACAGTCTTGTTTGCTTTTACTCCCAGAGTGGAAGCAGCTTCCCTTCTCCTGTCACAGAAGCTAGAGTGCAACTCTAACCTGCCTCCAATCTGTTTAGACTCTCTGAATACCATTCATCTCCCCCTTCTCCTTACCTACAATATCTCTCCCTATCGCTAACTCTCTTGCTCCACCTTTGTCTTCTATTCGGGCTCTTAGCTTTCTCCCTCTCTCCTCTCTACCTCCCTCTGTGGAATGTGGTGTGGCGTGTCGTGTCGTCCTTCCTTGTAACAGCGATACTTCCTCCTCTCATAGGCTTGCTGCTCACCTTACCTGCTTCGGCTCCGCTCAGTCTCGCCTCCCACAATCAGGCCCAGAGGCGGACACCGCTGCCCCCCCCCCTCTTTTCTACACCCCCCCTCCCTTCTCCCTCCCTCTGTAGACTCTGTGTTGTATGCTATTGGCCTTTTCATATGATTCCACAGTGTAAACATAAAGGTTTAACTCTTTACAGGGATTTTGTTTACATGTGGACTGTTTTTACCTTTCTGTGCATGATGGTGATATTAACATAAGTGTTACAGAAATATACGTTTGTCACATTACTGACCACCACGATACATTTCTAGCAAGCAAGTTTATTTATATAGCACAATTCATACAAAGAAGCAATTCACTTTGCTTTACAGTGAAAATAAAAATACAAAATGCAATGGAATTAAAACAGAGATTGTAACTATTACATAGAGGTTATTCCTCTGATAGCACCAGAACTTGCATTATGATTGGTAAACGATAGCAGTATATACATTTAATAATGAAATGAATCAAAAAGAGATATAAAATACAGCATAATAATAAAGCATAGAATAAGAAAATAGATCTAATAAAACAAATAAACATAAAAGTCAGTTAAGATTATGTTATAAAAACAAAGGATGCTAGAAGGCTCACAATGTGGTTAAGTTTCAGAGCTCAGTCATGGGCATGTGAAAAGAGAAGTGTTTTTAGCCTTGATTTAAAAATTGACATGTTTGGTGAACGTCTAAGATCTTCTGGTAGTTTATTCCAGTTGTGTACAACATTACTGCTAAACGCAGCTTCTCCGTGTTTAGTTTGGACTCTGGGCTCTACTAGCTGACCTGAGTTCATGGATCTTAGAGCCCTGCTCGGTATATATTCTTCAAACATGTCAGAAATGTATTCGGGTCCTAAACCATTCAGAGATTATAAACTAAAAGCACCACTTTAAAATCTATTCTCTAACTGACAGGAAGCCAATGCAAAGATTTAAGAAATGGAGTGATGTGCTCTGTCCTCTTGGTCCTGGTTAACATTCTAGCAGCTGCATTCTGAATGAGCTGCAGCTGTTTTACAGTCTTTTTAGGGAGTCCAGTTAAGAGGCCATTACAGTAGTCAACCCTACTCGAGATAAAAGCATGGATGAGCTTCTCTTGGTCTTTTTGGGACCCCAGGCTTTTGATTCATTCTGGATATACAGTGGGGAGAACCAGTATTTGACACACTGCTGATTTTGCAGGTTTTCCTACTTACATTTCCTCTCCTCCTTATCTAGATGACCCTATTGTAGCTTAAACGTAGCTTAATGCAAAATGTAAGGAAAAACAATGATAAAAAATACATTTTGTAATGAAACAAAATGTAGAGCCGAATCTCTAACCACATTTTGTTTCATTACAAATGTAATTGTTTTAATAGTTTTTCCTTACATCCTGCAATCAACAGTTCCCACATTCAAATCTCATCACAGTCTATGCAAAATTTGCCTTTGGGTTTATATCAGGGTTTATAGCTGGCTAACCTTCAGTAACTGCGTTATAGTAAACCTACAATAAAACTGTTAATGATTATATTGCAACAACTTCTCGTGTATTTTCAAAGTGCGCATCCATGCATATTTTTTGGGTCAACATTGACAAAATATTTGCTGGCTACAACCTTCTGTAGTTACATTTTTATGGGGTTAATACAGGCTAGAGCAAAACCTCTGGAGCGGTAAGAGGGGTTTCCACAGCTCTCTCGCCATTTCACAAAAAGTCAGTTATCATCACCTATATTGATTGTTATTGTATCAGTGTCATTCACGATTTAAAGAAAAATAGTGCTGTGCCATGAAATTAAATAGCTTTGACGTTGTAAAGTTCATCTCGCTCGCTAGCTATATCTCAATTCTTATGAATATTCCTGTGAAGTTAGTATATACTAGTAAGCCTATTACTGGCTAATAAGCTGTTAAAACAGCCAGTGGCAAAAGCCATACAGTTCATATAGGCTAATTGTGGTGGAGGTAAACTTAATAAGAAATACTAGTCAGTTTAACACAATGCTTAATGGTGTCTTGCCAAATATTCAAACTTTGCGTGATGTTAATGTGTGATGAGACAAAATGATCTAATATCGTGATGCTATATTGAAACTTTGACCCTATTAGCTTTGTGGCGTAGTGGTTAAAGACCCAGCCATGTGGGTGACCCGGGTACAAATCCAGTATTAATAGCACTGTAGCAGACAATGTTAGTAATAACATGATAAAAGTACTTTAAGAATGAATGTAAGATAAAACAAGAAATATGTAAATATTTGGTTTGTGGAGGATGACATGCACATTTTGAGATCTGAGAGATTAAGTGTGGAATTATTATGTATATGTTTCTCCTATGTCATGTGCTTATTATTTTAGTATGTAGGCTGATAGTAGAGCATTCTGCCAAAACAATGTGCATGCTTTCACAAATATTTTCTGTATGCAGTCGGGTTGTCTCTATAGAAACCAAATATGTTAGCCAAATTCATGTGACTACAGTCACACACCTGATAAGTATTGGGGCTTTACTGTCCCAATTCTTATGGATGGCATTATATATCATTCATCCACATGGCCAAACAGCTGCTACAATCACATTGATATCAAACAAGGAATGAGGTGCCCATGTTTACGGTGCTTTGGATTTGCTATTGGGCTTGTTTCTTGTATCGATTTTTGCATTGGTTATTACATAAAATGTGTTGTTTTGAGGAATTGATCTCACTACAAGTACATTTGCCTTGTTTAATGGGTGACAGAATAGCACAGGTTACCATATCATATACCGGGGATTCCCAAACTAGGGGATGCTTCTCTGAAATGGGATGCCTGAGCATCCTGGTTAAATGGTTCCATACCCTATTTAGTGCTTTTTTTGTTGTTTGAACAAAGATGTTGTGGATTGAATCATGAGAAAAAATTTGGAGAAGGGTGTGTGTTTTCCATTGGACCCCAAACATTTCTGCTGTTTATATTGCACATTTGTATGCACCCAAAATGTTGCACGATTATGTTCAAGCAATTTCATTTCATTATTACTGCTGATATTTTTTGGACACTTTCTGATATTACAAATTTCAGAGGTTATAATGTGTGCCCCTTTAACACCATAGCTTTTTACACCATAGCTATTTTAACTACTCAACTGCATATTACTGTCAGTAACCCCTGCTTTCAAACCAGTTAACTATTCTGTTTAAAAATAAGACATAACATATTAAATTATTTTTTCTTTGGGTGTGGGTGGAGGAGTATTCCTATACTTGAGAATAAGAATACTCAAGCAGTAGTGGATAGAGTTCTGAAAATCTGTAAAAGTATAAGTCCTAAAATGTACTCATGTAAAAGTTTAAATACCACCTGAAAAAAACTACTCACGTAAGAGTAAAAGAGTATTTGGTCAAAAAAGTACTTGAGTACAGTTACATATTTTGTTCAAGACATTAACGACATTGTAACAACAAGGAAACTGATTTAAGTACAAACGCTAACCAATTTTTTTATGTTTGAATAGGCATTTGTTTTCCAGAGTCAGCCTACACTAATGCAGAATAGAAAACAAAATTAATTGCAAAAATAAATACTGTATTTTAATCTGTGTTGCAAATAAGATTCTTGCAAATGAAGTCCATTATACATGTTACTTGTAAAAAAAATATATTTCTCTTGTGTAGCAATGCTGAGTACATCTTGTCAATTAAATATTTGCTGTTAGAAAGTCAGGTTTTGGGTGGAATGACTGACTGCATTGCAACTAAGCCTCCTGGTTAGCACAAGATGCAATGTTAATAAAAATCTACCTAGCTAGAATGGGTATGTTGCTGAAAACTATAGTTAATTACTAAATAATAAAGTTCAAGTCAAGCCCAATGAACCACTAATACAAATATACTAAAATATAGCTGGTTCGCTAACCTTACCTCTATGTGCTTGCAGAGGTATGATGATACGTTTTTGAAAGCTGAGATGGTTGCATCTTTGGGAATAAAAATACATTTCATGATGACAATTTTGCCCATTTTAAATTCTGTGCAACTGTGTCCAGGGATTGGAATTTCCCTCGTCAACCTCCTCCAATTAACCGCTTTTCATGTTGGTGGCTCAGTCTGTCATTTAATCAGCTACGTCTGTGCTCGCACTTCGAGGTAAATTAAAGGAACGGGAGGACACATGGCAACCCAACCTCAAATCACGAAACGAAAAAATTCTGTCAAAAGGGTAGGTAAAATGTAACAGAGTAAAGAGTACGATTTATTTAAAAATAAATACAGTACAGCCCCCAGAAAGTAACTAGAAAACGACTTGTTCCTCTGAAACTGTACTCTTACTCATTTGTGTTAGTGCGTTACTACCCACCCCTTTACTCAAGTTATCACAAACTAGTCCAGTGGCATTCAAATATGGCCCTAAAAGTCAGATTCACTCAACGTTAATCTGGGACTTAGCCTTCTATCCAGCCTCATCATTAATTGCACACACCTGTTGTCCCAGGTCGAAATAAGTCTCTGATGAAGAAATAGTGGAACTGACTTTGAAGGCCAGGTGTGAATACCAGTGGTTGTAGTCACTCCCTTATCCATACAACCATTCTCCATTCACTCATTCACCCTCACACACACGACCACAGGCTAATGTCTGTCTCTCATTTCATTTCATTTGTCTAAAAGAAGGGCTGGAGGCCATACAGCACTCTTGATTAATAATAGGAATTTGGGGGCTCCCGCGTCTGTCAAACATTCAGTATCTGTGACTGGACCCCAATTGATTTTGTTTATATTGTGTTTTAATAATTAAATAGGAAGACTAAAATAGATAGTTGGACAGTTGGAGTGTTTGTATTTTTTTTTTTCAATTCATATCAGTATTCTTCTCTTTCATACCCTTTGTTCTTTTTGTAGTTGATTTTGACAGGTTTAAACAGCTTAGGGTGAAGAGTAACATGCAGGTTTCTCAAAGGCTCTGTCAGACAGGAGTAAATAGCTATGTTTCCACTTAATGATTTGACACTATCAAACTGCATTTCTGCTTCATCCAATAAGCAAAACTGTTGATGGTTAAGAAACCTATTTCGGGTATTTTCTTGCTGCTTGTGACCCGAGCTGAACTACGTAATTAGATTTTTAATAAGTCGGACCAATGTTTTACCATCTGGTAACCTCAAGTCACTAACCTCACTGTTTGTCCCTGTGTTAAGGTTGTTCTGGAATGTATTCTAAAGAAGGACCTGGTCTACAACAAGGTCAATCCCATATTCCACCATTGGAGGATCAATGACAAAAAGTTTGGCCTGACCTTCCAGAGTCCTGCTGATGCAAGGGCATTTGACAGAGGGATCCGCAGAGCCATCGAGGACATGAACCAAGGTGGGGACCCCGGAGATCTACATTTTCCATTTTTAGTTTTTCTGTACAAAGAATACATTGTTTCAACAAAATAACCAGACATATATAATATATACGCATGTATGATTGCTACAGGATGGATGACCATCATATATTTAATGTTTCTCATTGAAATAGTGAAGCTGACTTAGCTGAATTTAATCTAGCCTTTTAATAGTACGCAACCGCCTGAGTGCTGCCTGTTGATCGAATACCTGTTTTAAATGCAGGAATTTATTGGCCAAGACTAGAGATACTTTATCAGTGTAGAGAAGTGCATCTCAATCACTACATTAGTCTCTATATATTCATGATTTGGAACAAACCCTGACCATATTCAAGCATTTAAAATGAGGTTGTTTTGATCTGGGTTTAGTAAACAACCAGATCCATTTTCTGCATTTTTTATTTCCCTTTTCCCCAATCTGCAGGCTCCTTGTCTCTGCCTGTATGTTTGTATATATTATTGTGTGTGCTGGTCTGTTTGCATCTGTTTCTATTTGTGACTGTATGGTGATTGGTCTATGCCTGTGGCATTTAATGGTTGACCTGCTGCCTGTTCTCCTGGTGGTAGATGCATAGCGTTGATTAGCTGTGATGACTTCCCCTGCTCACTCACCCATGACTGCCCCTACTATGTTATCTGTACCAGCTGTGGAGACGATAAGGGCATCGCTTCCTGTAAGGACTGTGAACCTTGTGTGTAGAGAATCGAGGTAAAGGATAGGGGCGCACGGATGCTAGAGCATAGTGAAGTTAGGAGTTTGAAGAATAACTTGCACTCAAATCAACATTCAATAAATATCTTTGTTTTGAGACACGTTAATGTTACGTTACTTAGTTGGATAAGCTTTATGTTGATTTGCTGAAGCTTGTGTTGCGAGGTTAACCTTGTTGTTGATGGGCAAAAACTGGACTAGCTAGGTTAACTTGATCAGATAAAACTGGACTATCTGTGGGTGCTGGACTTGCTAGAATAGGTTAAGATGGTTGTTACTGTGTGTTATCTGTAGATAGCTTAACCTAGTTATTGATCGTTGATTGCTGGACAAGCTGCTTGCTAACTTAACCTGGTTCTTGATGGGTAGAAGCTGGACTAGCTAGGTTAACCAGGTTGTTGATGAGTGGAAGCTGGACTAGCTAGGTTAACCTGGTTCTTGATGGGTAGAAGCTGGACTAGCTAGGTTAACCTGGTTGTTGATGGGTGGAAGCTGGACTAGCTAGGTTAACCAGGTTGTTGATGAGTGGAAGCTGGACTAGCTATGTTAACCTGGTTGTTGATGGGTGGAAGCTGGACTAGCTAGGTTAACCTGGTTGTTCATGGGTGGAAGCTGGACTAGCTAGGTTAACCTGGTTGTTGATGGGTGGAAGCTGGACAAGCTAGGTTAACCTGGTTGTTTATGGGTGGAAGCTGGACTAGCTAGGTTAACCTGGTTGTTCATGGGTGGAAGCTGGACTA
>JACXGJ010002643.1:0-62817 GCA_016801105.1 Esox niger | reverse complement strand
ATTGGATTCAGCATTATAATTTCTTTTTTTTTTTTTTTTTACTATTTCAGGTTTGGACAACTATTGGCTAAATGGAAGTTTCTGGTTTGTAAAGTATCATGCCGTCTGCACAGACATAAGAGAACTGTCAATATCTAGTCTTAATTCTAGAGGTTTTGCCTTGGGGTCTGTCAATATGAGGACTTAGTGATGGCCATTCAAGGCTTCATTACCATTCCTCAAGCAGTGGGATTATGCTAGCAGTGCTAACTCAAATAAAAAAGCCATAATTTAAATAGAAGGAAATATATTTAACAATCTAGTCTGTCGTTTAATGTCCATTACAATTTTGTTCTTGTCTGTTCTTTTTTTTTGAGTAGATTGATAACTATACGGCCTTATACATTTCAATGATGGCTTTTATTGTGATGAAGAACATCTGACTGCTGCCAGCATCATATCCTGCGTCTCAAATAACGCTAATGAAGCTTTGTTTGGCCATCACTATGAGGATCAAATACGTTTCAAGGAAGCCACTGAGGTTGAACGATCTGAGCTAGAAGTCCTGTGTAGCTCCGATAGTAGAGCATGATGCTTACAGGTTTGTAGACTAGATTCCTGCTGGAAATGATTATTGTAAGTTGTTGTGGATATGAGCAACAGTTAAACTGCTTAACTGTAAAAATCTGAAAACATTGGAAGCAACCAAAACATTAGGCAGATCAGTTAATCAATAATAAGCACCTGGAAGATGTTAAAATGCGATGTGCCAACTACTATTTAGCTTAAAAAAACAGGATGTTTGATTTTTAAAACCTGTACATAAAGGAGTGTGATAGAAATTTGAAATTGTGAAGCAATATAATGATTTGAGGTTATTTAATATTGCATTGGCAGTTATGAGTTTATTCATTTCTATGATGGTTTCATTTAGTAAGCTGTGACCTAGGTAAAGGAGTAATTAACAGACCACTGGGTTCTCTGTTAATCTGTTGAAGATATCAGCTTGACTAGAGAATGACCTGGCATCTGTTTTTTGTTCAATGTGTGAGTACTTTGAGTTGGGGGCATGGCCAGTGAAAAAGCAACAAAGACGCCTGTCGTACCTAGATTCATTGATTACCCAGAGTGCGGTCATACTAGCCGTATATCAATTATCCCATGCACATGTAAAAATAAAAAACATTTATAGAACTTTGGACTCAAGACCGATAAATTGTTCTGTAAAAGGGGCCTGCAGTGTTTGAGAAAAAAGGTAATGTGGACAGATGAAGCGAAGGTTAGAATGTAACCGATTGATGAAATGACAGCAATCGCACTAAAAAGATCTTCTGCATCTATAAAATCTGTAAAAAAGTAAGAAAAGAGATGTGATGGCTTTGGCGTATATGGCTGCCACTGCAACTGGTTCATTTGTCAAATGTTGTAAATGCTGACAGCAAGTGTACTGAAACATCTTGTCTGCTGAAGTACATGCACATGCCTTCAAACTGATGGGACAGGGCATCATCTCACTGAAAGACACTGACACCAAACATACTGCCATAGCAACTAAGTTGTTTTTCAGGGCATAAAATGGAAAGTCCTTGACAAACCAAGTCAATCTCCAGATTTAATCCAATTGAAAATGCTTTTCATTAGTGGAAGATGATGTAAGGCTAAACAATCTCAAAACAAACAACAGCTGAAGATGGCTGCAGTCCAGGCCTGGCAGACCATCATCAGAGAACATACCCTGTGTCTGGTTGGGTCAAACGTTGTAGACTTCCGGCAGTTATTGCATGTAAACATACATCGATGAGCCATAACATTATGACCATATGCCTAATATCATGTAAGTCCCCCTTTTTCTGCCAAAACAGCCCTGACCTGTAAAGGCATGGACTCCACTAGACCTCTGAAGGTGTGCTGTGGTATCTGGCACCAAGATGTTTTGCAAAAGATCCTTTAAGTCCTATAAGTTGTGTGGTGGGGCCTCCACGGATCGGACATCCTACAAATGCTGGATTGAGATCTGGGGATGCTGGATTGAGAACTTGTAGTGTTCCTCAAACTCTTCCTGAAACATTTTTGCTTTGTAGCAGAGCGCATTCTCCTGCTGAAAGAGGCCAATGCCATTAGGGAATACTGTTGCCATGAAAGGGTCTGCAACAACCTTAGGTAGGTGGTACATGTCAAAACAACATCCAGATGAATGGCAAGCTGTTACTGTCTCCTAGCAGAACATTAACCAAAGCATCACACTGCCTCAGCCGGTTTGCCTTATTCCCATAATGCATCCTGGTGCCATGTGTTCTCCAGGTAAGCGACGCACACACACCTGGCCATCCACGTGATGTAAAAGAAAATGTGATTCATCAGACCAGGCCACATTCTCGCATTGGTACAGGTTTGATGCTCATGTGCCCATCGTAGGCGATTTTGGCAGTGGACGGGTTAGCTTGGGCACCCTGATTGGTCTGTGACAAAGCAGACCCATATGCAACAAACTGCAATATACTGTGTGTTCTGACACCTTTCTATCAGTGCCAGCATGAACTTTTTCAGCAGTTTGAGCTACAGTAACTCGTCTATTGGATCGGACCAGACGGGCCAGCCTTCACTCCCAACGTGCATCAGTAAGCCTTGTTGCCGGTTCACCGCATTTCCTTAATTGGACCACTTTTGATAGGAGCTGACCACTGCAGAACAGGAACACCCCACAAGGGCTGCGGTTTTGGAGATGCTCTGACCCAGACATCTAGCATCACAATTTTGCCCTTGTCCAAGTCGCACAGATCCTTAAACTGGCCCATTTTTCCTGCAACTATCACATCAACTTTGAGGACAGAATGTTCACTTACTGCCTAATATATCCCACCCACATACAGTTGCCATGATGTGATTACCAGTGTTATACACTTCACCTGTCAGTGGTCATAAGGTTATGGGTGATCAGTGTATGTGTTTAATTTTGGGATTACACAATTTATTGAACACTTAAATCACACATAGGGTCTCGATAAATGAAATATATTAAGGATCAAAGTCTTTACATTGTGTAATTCATTGAGAACAAAATGCCATAACAGTCAAAGGAAACCAAAATCTCCAACCGATGGAAGGCTGGATTCAAACTCACACGAAAATCAAGGTAAACATTTGTAATCACAGGCTGTTCCAACTTGCATGAATTTCATCACTGCAACTCATAATGTGACTCAGTAGTGTTTATGGCCCCCACGCCTGTATTCTCTCCCGACACCGTCTGGGCATGCTCCTAATGAGATGGTGGATGGGGATCTCCTCCCAGACCTGGATCAGGCCATCAGTGAGCTCCTGGACTGTCTGTGGTGCTACCTGGCGTTTTTGGATGTGCTTATACATAAATTCCCAGAGGTTCTCAATTGGATTCAAGTCTGGGGAACCTGAGGGCCAGTCAATGGCATCAATGCCTTCGACATCCAGGAACGGCCTACACACCCTGGCCACATAAGGCCGGGCATTGACCAGCACCAGGAGGAACCCAGGGCCCACTGCACCAGCATACGGTCTGGCGATGGGTCTGAGGATTTCATCCCAGTACCTAACAGCAATCAGGGTACAGTTTGTTAGCGCGGGGAGGTGGGTGCAACCCTCCAAGTGTATGCCACCCCAGACCATGACTGACCCATCGCTTAACTGGTCATGCTGGATGATGTTGCAGGCTGCATAACATTCACCACAGAGTCTACTGACTTCTGTCACATGGGCTCAGTGTTAATCTGCTCTCATCTGTGAAGAGAACAGGGTGCCAATGATGGACCTGCCAATTCTGATCTCTGGTGAATGGCATTCTAGCTGCCCGGTGCTGGGTTGTGAGCACAGGTCCCACTAGAGGATGTTCGGGCCCTCATGCCACCCTCATGGAGTCTGTTTCTGACAGATTGGTCAGAAACATGCACACCCGTAGCCCGCTGGAGGTCATTTTCCAGGGCTCATATTTCTCCTCCTGTTCCTCCTTGCACAAAGGAGCAGATACAGGTCCTGCTGCTGGGTTGATGCCCTTCTACAACCCTGTGCAGCTCACCTAATATAAAGATATTATAGAATATGTTCACAAATTCTATGAAATCTTATTAAAGTAAAGGTTGTACCTAATTAACTGGCCAGTGAGTCTACTTTACCCTGTTTATCTGAATGGGTCTTCCCACAGTGAAGTGATATCGCACTACACACATCTTTCCAACAACCTGGATTATAGTTGGTTTCAGATATTAATATCTGTTGATCACCAGTAAGCTCTACAGACACAGAATTCCAGAACCAGTCCTCTTCATCATTCAACCACAGTCTTTTTCCTTTTCCTAATTTCCCTAATCCACAATCCAGTCCACTGACGTCCTAAAACATGGTGTCTCCACGGTCCAAACCTAATACATATACAAGAATGTATTGTATGGGAACTCATTATCCCAAGGGTTCAAGTTGACCGCAGATCCTCAGGAAATCTCTGTTTAACGTCTCTTGCTTACTTGCATATTCTCGGTTCCTGCGGTTTTGTGTTTGATATGGTGATAAGGAGTACAGCAGGGCTGTTGTCATGCTCTGTATCACTCAGAAACAAACTTGGTCTTGGAGCATGGTTGTAAACTTCAGGGGTCAGGGCAGGGTATTTTGTCGACCCCTTACAGGAAAACTACGCCTGATCGGAAAACTCAAATTGCCTTTTGTAATGGTTTTAGTACGTTCTGTTATTGAATTAGACACAGTAAGGCCAGGCTGGGTGAATTGTGTCAGTATTGTACAGGAAACACAATTTGCGTAGAATCAGAGGTCTTCCCAACCAAGAGGAGACTTTGTTTTACATTGTACAGCCACCGGATGG
This sequence comes from Esox niger, assembly GCA_016801105.1. NCBI lineage: Eukaryota > Metazoa > Chordata > Actinopteri > Esociformes > Esocidae > Esox > Esox niger. Next base: position 57,992 of record JACXGJ010002643.1, on the reverse strand, counting down.
TAAATAAACTGACCCTCTGTGCTGCACTGCATCTTGGGAATTCTGGATGCTATTGCCAGTTCTTCTCGAGGCTTCTGGCACCATAGACGGTCAGGAGAAACAGAAGGATTTCTCAGTTACAAAAATATTATTCTTTTTGGGCTTGTTGAGATAACACATCAGACTATTTGTTATAAACAAGCACAAACAGAATGGCATGCGTCTAACCACACAATGTATGAAAGCATACACACACACAAAAACTGACTCAATCACAGAAACAAATGACTATTTCTATGTCCTCTGGCCTAAATCTGATTGTTATCCAAAAACATGCCCCGGAAAATGAATTGAAAAACGGAAGGAAAGATATTTTATAGTGTGGTTTACCATGACCTTTCATCTAGACAGTCCCCCACCAAAAATAAATGTCACCACATAAACGGAAAAGATTAAAAATAAACTTGACTTGATAGCTTGACTTTGATGACTTTTTTCCTGATTTCTTTTAAAGTAAAAGGATTTTTCCATAATAGTTCTGATGTTCCCAGACAGACTAAAAGAAAACTTCCAGTCCCATAGTGTAACGTCTGTTGTTGTAAGATTCTGCACTGAGTACTTTCTGTGTCCCAGATGAAGATCTGCTTTTGATTATAAAAAACACAATAAAGCCTATTATATTCTAGCATTTCATAATCTACCCAAAACACTTCCCATATTAATGAATAATAACTCACAAATTTTCCTTGTGACATTAAGTAGACATTTTCAACATCCAGAACATGGTAGCACACAACCTGTTTCCAAAATAGTTGGGACGCTGTGTATAATGTATAGAAAACCAGAATGCAATGATGTGCAAATCATTTAAACCCTATACTCAATAGAACATAATACAAAGACCACATATCAAATGTAAGGAAAAACTCTAGTAGGGTCGAAACATAGGACAAATCTGACAGAGAAAACAGACTCTGAGGGGTGGCCAGTGCTCTTCTGGCTGTGATTTGGTTCAGCACTCAAAGAAGAAAAAAAACACAACATTTTGCTGTTATCTTCATTCTGAAAAACACAGTGATTTACAAGTAAATATACATGAACATATTTTAAAGACTGTGTGGGGACTTTAAATAAGCAGTCATTAAACATACAGTGATGATTTAAAAATAATTTTTAATTCATCAAATATAAAGACCTGGTATTTTTTTAAGTTGTAAATAATATTACAAGTAATTTAAAAACCTCTTAGTAAATTATAAAATATACCAATTATATTTAATATACACATAAACTGTATAATCTTCTAAGAGAAATGTTTACCACTGAAGTCTTACGCAGTGTTAAAGACCCTGTATTTCGATAAACACAGATGCTTCACAACCCCAACTGTCCACAACCATCTGTCTTAATATGGGCCTATGTAAATAAGCTGATTGATGACATTGTGGTTTAGTTGGTATTTATTCTGGTCTGCCTGGATCTGTGTGCATGTTCTCTCCACAGCCCATGCCCTCTCCATGGCTTTGTCTGGGCGGTGTTTGTTTAAAAGATGCCACTGTATTTTGTGGAGTCTGTGGATGTATAAACACTCACAGGCATCTTGTCAGTCCTTTAGGCTCAGGTCTTCATCAGAGGAAAGAGGTGGCGCCCTTGGCACTTCATTGCTGGCCCACTTAAATGAGAATATGTCCCACCTACTATAGGTCAATTTCTGACTTATAACTGGAGTTAAATTTAATTTAGGTTTAATATCAATAATATGGTAAGTTTCCATTACTATGAATAAAATATAGTCTATAATTATATTAACATAAGGGATCATCATAAAGATTGCATTTCGATGAAAATATTGCAAGAATTAAAATTGCAGGAAATAACGTTTTTTTTTTTTTTTCTTAGACTCTAAAATAAACCTGAATCCTGCTGGTGGTGTATTTACCTCAGTAATCAATACTGATTTTCCATGTGAACATCAGAACCTATTGTTCGGTTTCACAGCCTCTTTGGTGAGGACCTAAAACAAAAGGCTGAGTCATAAGATGCCAGGTAAGAAGCAGTTAGAAGCAGTTAGCTCAATGATGGGACACAATGCAACTAAGTGCTTCTACACAAACCAACAACCACTGGGTGACAAATTGGTACCATTTAATGCATTAGAGTTTGGAAAATGAATTCTTTAAAGGTTAAAGGTAAACAGATTGCTGCAGAGGTAAAACAGACCTACCTAAATGTTATTACTTATTTGGCAGCACATCTAATTCACTGAGCATGTTTATTTGCTTGGCTATGATGAGTTATGTCTGACCGCGGAATTAGCGTGCAATGGAAAAACACCCATAATGGAAACAGTAGCAGGTGCCCTTATCTTTTCAAAGAATTCTGCCATATTGTAGGCATGTACATATAATATGAGAGCTTTAAACAGGCCAACGGGCAGACAATTCCCCTGAGAATGTGTGGGTTTGGCACTGACACGTAGCAGATGCAGTGAAAATATCCCTGCGGTGCAAATCAGTCCCTCAGGGTATCGATGACACGCGTATGATTAAGCGCAATAACCTCCTGATCAAACTGATTTGAAGCCAGGTGACAGACTCTCATTCCCTCACTCATTCACAGACAGACATCTGGAAGTGAATCAGGCCAGTCAACACTAGGCAAATTCCCCACATAAAATTGGTCTGCAAAGCAAGGACTATGTAGACCAGCAAGACATTGCACTAATAGTTTTCATATTTAAAATATGCAGTTGGGCAAATCTAACATTAATATAAAAATAACTTTAACATTCTATGACATTTTTTTGTTTGAACAAAAACTTCAAACAGAAACTGTATTTTCCCACTGGTTTCACATAAGAGCCACCTCGAGGCTTCATAAAAAAACATCCTGTCCCAAAACAAAGGACATACTGCTCGCCAAGGAAAGCTTTCTAGGAGTCCTATAAGTTATCTGAGCCAAATCAAATCACACAGTATATATCAAATTGAATGCCATGGTTTCATTCCTATCAAATAAGTGATGGCTCTATGGTCTTGTTCACTTGGTTTAGCATCATGAACACCAGAACACAACCATTAAAAATTACCTAAAACCATCACAATGGAGTCATTACAACCAGTTCCAAGAGTGTTTGGAATTGGCCAATAACAGGTGATTTGAGCAGATGAGAGGTCTCACATTTAATACATTATGAAGAAGGAACATACGAAATAAGACCATTTCCAAGACATTGAATATCCTCCGGAGCAGAGCAAATGTCATTACTAAGAAATTTAGACAATATGGCCCAAAAGGGAATCTGTCCAGAACAGGCCGTCCTCAAAATGTATCCGGGCAACCAGGACACTAATCAGGGAGATAACATATGAAACCCTTTCAGGATGTGACGGGTGTGAATACTTTTTAGAGGCACAGTACATACAGAAATTAACTATTATGCCAGTGCAAAACAAACCAAATAAGGTCTTAATAGCAGGGAATATATCTGACTGGCCAGACCAGGCAATTAGCAAGTGAGATATGGTGTAATGTAGGGCACATTTCATATGAAACTGATACACTGATCCTGCTCCCTCTCACTTTCTCTCTTAATCTAGGCAGCCATTTCTGATGTGAAATTATGCAACAAGATAATTACATAAACTGCATTTACACAGGAAGACTAATAATAACCGCTCTTTGTTCTTGTTAGCAATCAGAGCAAAAGAATCTGACCAGAAAATATCAGATATCAATACCAAATTGATGGAAATTGGTAAAAGAAGATGTGATTTCCTTTGATAAGTGACATTCAATAGCTTTTCATTCTTTCCTTTTTATATATTCTCTTGCCAATTTGTCCAATTGAGCTTTCTCACTGTCCTTCCTCTTGCTCACCTCTTCCTTGCTCCCTGGTTTGATAGTTCTAAATTATCATCATCCAACCTATTTTCTTTGTTTTCTCTGTCTTTGTCTTCACGGTGTCTGGGCAGCAGTTTCCTTAGGTTCAACTTATGAAGCATGTGAAAGCCTAAGTGCATATGTATATGAACAGTGAGCTAACATATCATTCTTATTATTTTATTATCTGGATGACAACTTACAGGAAATCAGTCTCCAAGCACTTTTACAACCTCAAACACTTTTACAATATCAGCTAACAGTCTCAGTCGTTTTTTCTAAATTGACAAAGGACACATTGTTCTCGTTTCATATCTCGTCCACAACTGTTTGCAAGTCTGCTTTTGCTCATTCCTAATCATTCTCTAACCCCAGCAAAACAGCCTTGTGCTGTCAAACATGGAGTACCTAACTATTTTAGGTACTCAATGAAAACGTCGTTTCGGTCAGCTGGACCAAACGTATGTGTTTGTGTGTATGTGAAAATTGTTTAAAGACAGACTTACAGGGTTTTGGTCTTGGTTAATTTGTAATAAACGTATTTTATATATATAGATTTAATATCGTTTTGGATAGAAACTGAGTAGGTAGTCAGCCAGCCCAGATTGGATTCATAAAAATGTGTCCCATTCCCTTGTTAAGTAGTAGATTGATCAGACTGAACAATCATCTTGTTTCCATACGATAAAGAACACTAGTCCGCTAATGTAAAGGTTTCGTCCGCTGCAGCAGTTTGTTATTGGGCTGGTCTAGAGATGCGCGCGCCTAGAGCTGTGTGCGTTTTACCCAGCTGCGCGCTCTTAACCACACACAAACCCCTCCCGGCTTTCCTTTAGCAGCTCGTTCACTCACCTGCCTCTGCCGCAATATCTAATAGCAGATATAACACCGTTTTTTCTAGAAATATTCGTGCATTTTGTAAGTAGCCCATAAAGTATATTAGTCAGTGGGCTTCATTAATCCAGCCAGTTTAAACTACGGCTACGTCTAGCCAAGGCAGTCCGCAAATCTCTGGCTCAAAATCGTCAGACATGCGTTTTACGGGTGAACAAATTTGACTGAAACAAATGATTTAAATATAAATATTGAGGTTTAAGTTGATAGAGAAATAGTGTTACGTTTTGAGTGTTCTGAACAATGTTTGAAGATTTCCATCATCAACCTTTAATGCCCCACAGTTGTACAATTTCCCCAACATATATAACGTAATTGATGGTCTATTCCAACTATTTTTACCATGTAAGCCGCAATGAAGGGAGTCTCAAACCTATACGTTAGCCAGTTACATTTGGTCAATATTCTAAATTGCTACTACTTTCAAAAACTTGCCCAAAAACTTCGGAATAATAGTGACGGTGCATGTAATAGGCTACATTAATTAATGTGTCCTTGAGTAATTAAATAGGTGTCTAGATTTTAGGATGTCTCTAATGTTGTAATGACATGTGTAGTCTGCGAGGACTGAAAGAGAGTAAGAGAGAGTGAGGGAGTGTGAGAGAGAAAGTGGGCGAGAACGAGAAAGGCAGCGCAAAGTCACACTGCCATCGTGCTAACTTTTGTATGATCTGTCAGGTACATGCGTTCGCCGGTTTCGGAGTTTCAGAGGTAGAACATACTTTAAAACTTAGCATTAATGCTGACGGGGACCGTAAGGACCAAACAAAAGGACAGCCTATGTTGCCAGTAGACGAGAGCCGTCAATGGTAAGACCAGAGCTTCGTTTCTAAATAATTAGCAATTTCATTGCTCGTACTCGGCTTCTGGATTCAGAATGGCTTAAGCATTATTTCTAAAAAGAAAACACCAAATACTTGCCAGATTTTGAAAAGTGGACGTTTCGAAATTGCAACACGGGAAATGGCAATTGTTTAGGGGAAATTACTCCACATCATGGCTCCTAACACCTATCCAGAAAGGGTGACTTCGAGAGCTTCAGGAATCTCTCTCGCCTCGTAATAGGATCCCTCTCTCAACTCACCACCGAGGGAGCAAATCCCACACGCGCTGACCCTAGAGACATGCATTTGAACGGCACCTGCGAAAACCAAACAGACATCACGGATGGAAACCCAGTAGTGAGCACAGTGATGTTTATCCTGGGGGTGATTGGGAATGTCATCGCACTGGGCATCCTGGGGGTCCACCAGAAGGAGAGGCGCACCAAGTCGTCTGTCTTCTGCATCTTGGTGACTGGGCTGGCCCTGACCGACCTTCTGGGCACCTGCTTCCTCAGCCCCCTGGTGTTTGTGTGCTACGCCCATCAACGGTCACTGCTGGGGCTGGCTGGGGGCCAGGGACTCTGCGCCCTCTTCGCCTTCGCCATGACCTTCTTCGGCCTGGCCTCCATGCTCATCCTGTGCGCCATGGCTGTGGAGCGTTGCCTGGCCCTCAGTCACCCTTACTTCTACTCCAAATGGGTGAGAGGCAGCTTCGCCAAGGTGTCCCTACTGCTCATCTACCTCTTCACCTGCGCTTTCTGTGTCCTGCCCTTCTTCGGCTATGGCCGCCACAAGCAGTACTGCCCGGGCACCTGGTGCTTCATCAAGATGGAGGCGGCGGGCGAGGGGGTGGACGAGGAGAGGAAGGTGTTGGCTTTCTCGCTTTCCTACGCCTCGCTCATGGCGCTGCTGATAGTGGTGGTGTTTTTGTGCAACGGCTCGGTGATCGTCAGCCTGTGCCGAATGCACCGCAGCCAGATGACACGCCGTGGCTCCGCGGTGAACGGAGGGAGGAAGAGGAAGATAAGTCTGGGTTGGTTTGGGCAAGGTGAGGAGGAGATGGATCACCTAATGCTGCTGGCCTCAATGACAGTCATCTTCGTCATCTGCTCCCTGCCTCTCACAGTGAGTTGACCTCGTTCCTCCCTCTCCCCCACTCTGTTTTCCATGTCAGTGTGTGTTTGTTGTTTTGTGTGTATGTGTACGTGTGCGGCATGCATTGTCCCGCTCAATAACTTTAACTCCTAGTGTTGCTTTGTCTGAATGAGTGGACTGACTGTCCTATGGCTGTGTCAGTCTCTCCCTCGCAGTGTTTTATAATGTGTTTTATAATCTTTTTAGTTGATTCTGTCTGGCACCAGGTTATTTCCTCTCCGAGGCACTGCCTTGCCACAGCTTTTAAACATTGAGCTAACAATTAATTAACCCGCATACAGTGCATGACTGAGGTCTCGTTCACTATTAGATTGCGTGTTGTAAGGTCTCGTCCACTATTAGATTGCGTGTTGTGAGGTCCCGTCCACTATTAGATTGCGTATTGTGCCTTCTCGTTCATGTAAAAGGTCAGAATACGTGTCGTCTGAAATCACCTTGGATTTCACGTGTGCGGTCTTGTTCACTGTGACTGTGTGTTGTGCCGTCTCTTTCACTGTTAGACCAATGTGATGTGGTGGTGGTTGTTGGTGTATGTACAAGTGGCATACGATTGGGAAGACTTGTTAACTTGTGCCTTGTTTTGAAGGGAGAATGAAATTCACTTTGTTCATAGGCAGTATTAGTTCTGGGGAAATGCTGTTCCCAGGAGGACAAATCTGCACTCCTGCCCTCCTATTATTGCCGTTTGTTATGGTCTATTCCCCAGACAGTGTTATTCATCTCATCCATTAGGTAAACACTATTATTTGGATAGTAATGGAAACCAGCCATTCATGTTCAGTTACCCTTAATTGAGAGGTGTAGGCTAAACCTGCCAGCCCTGGAGGACAGGATTTGGCTCCTCCCTTGCTTCCCAGCGGAACAGTGGGTGTGTCCCTTTTATAGCTATACCTACTTTGGTGTTGACGGTTTTGTATGGAGCTGGGGACGCACCCTGCTGGCCCTCTGTCTGTCCCTTTTGGCAGTTACAGTAATACTCACACAAACATACAAATACACACAAACAATAAATACATACACATTTGTACTGGGAAACAAAGGAAATATATGTTATGGAAACAACCAACCCTGTGCTGAGTGTTGGGATATGAGGCTGCTACCATTGGTTACACAATACATTAGCTTTCCAATTTCATGCAAGTTCAGAACCTCTGCCGTACTACTTAGTACCATAATGACAGTGACCATTCCCCTGTCAAAGTAACCGTAGGTTCTGAGAGGAATGTATGGTGTGACAACAGTATATCTATCAGTCATGCAAGGCACTCATCACCAACTGCCTGTTTGTGGTCTCTGCTGTCGGTGGATGGGAATCCACCATGAGACAGAAATCTGACAGACATTTCCAGGAACCCTTTTAATGTGGTTTGAGTTCTATGGTTGACTCTTGAGTGAAATCTGCAGGCACGTCCTGAGTCCTGAGTCATTTCTTGAACCAGACGAGATCTGTGTGTGCTGCATTCCCACCAACTTCCAGTTAGTGATTTCCCTAACCCGCTGAAACAATTAAAATGTAAAACCAAACACGGTGCCTGTGTAGATACAGTCAGACTGATGACACTGTGTTGGCAGGAATGATCCCCTAGGGAATCAGTTAAGCCGGGACGCATCCTAGTCACACGTCATACAGCTGTTTAACCGCGAGATGATTCGACACCATGTTCTGAAGGCATCAGCCAGATGACTGACTCACCTCACCTTAGACATGCCGCACTGCACGTGTCTGTTGTGTCTGGTGTGTCAGACAGGCCAGTCAGTACTTTCTACACCCAGTGAAGCTCGGGCCAGACCTTACTCTATACCATGAATGAAGCCCAGGTCCAGACATTACTCATAGGGAAAGACCAGGTCCAGACAGTTCTTTATACCTCCAGTGAAGTTCGGGCCAGACTGTACTCTGTACCGTGAATGAAGCCCAGGTCCAGACATTACTCATAGGGAAAGACCAGGTCCAGACAGTTCTTTATACCCCCAGTGAAGTTCGGGCCAGACTGTACTCTGTACCGTAAATGAAGCCCAGGTCCAGACATTACTGATGGGAAACCCAGGTCCAGAGAGTTCTCTATACCCTCAGCGAAGGCCAGGTCAAGGCTGTTCTCAATACTCCCAGTGAAGCGCAGTTGCCTGTAGAGGTGGGCATTGGCAAGCGCCTTGCGATACGATATACATCACAATACACATGTTATGATTCAATACATCACAATTCATCGCGATATCACAACTGAATCACGATACTTACTGAAGTGCTGAAGAAAACCTCAAATAATATTAAGCTATCTACTTAAAGGAAAATCTTTAGCTGATCCCCATAAGAAACCCCTAATAAAAAAGGAAACAGTCAATTTGAAATGACTAAGAACATCTCAATTTAACCCTTTAGACCCTAATAGAATTCTAGATTTCTCACCTCGACATCATTATTCCTTTCAAAGAGCAAAGACGTTTCTAACCTTGCATCACCAAACAGCACAGAAACAATCTCTTCTAACTTAAGAGGTCGTGGCCGGTTTGGCGCTAGCATTTTGAGTGAAGAAATTAATCAAACAAACCAAAGTCAAATGACAGCATATCCTTTTCTGGTTACTTATTAATGACGACATCCGTGGGAATACAGTAGCAGGCTTTTATCAGGTAGATTGTATGATATATACAACTATTTTTGTTAAAGAAAAATGCCTGTTCAGCAATCGCTACAGTAATTTAAAAGACTGCTGTCAACTGCATAATAAATGAAAATCAATTCTAGGGATCAGAATATCGATACAATATTGTCAAAAAAATTATTGAGATTTTACCTTAAATCGTTGTATTGGCACTACTCCATTTCCAGGGCCTTATACAGTCTGTAGGGTTTTGAGAGCAATAGAAAATGTGAATTTTCATGTAAGTGTTTGTAGTGATTTTTTAGGAATTAGGGCACAAGGGGGTGTGGTGTATAACCAATATACCACACCTGCCTTCTCCATGGGTGTCAGTCTTTTCTCTGTGATAAGTTTGGATTTGAGTTCCTCAAGCAGGATTTCTTGAATCCAGAACAATCCAGACGTTTTGATTGGCTGGTTGTTTTGGTTGGGCCAGAACAAACTTAAGTAAAGCTGTATAGAAAATCTGTAGGGATCTCTGATACTCTGGTCAGAGATGAATCAATCCCTGATTACTTAGTTGTTTTATACAACACCCTCTTGACCTCAACGCAAGTGATATGTACAGTGTCAGAATATGTATTTTGGCCGTAACTATTGATCCTTTTTTTATGGTAGAATTGGACCCGTTTACAAAAAACGCATACAGGCATTATAGGGAAATCTTCTGTCAGTAATAAGCATACACACGTATACAAACACAGACACGTATACAAACACACACACAATGAAAAAAAGGACGATGAGATGTATTAAAAGTTGAGATGAATGTCATTCATTTCACTGATAAGGGCAGTATGTTTGTAAATGTCTGGTGTCATTACATGTACTAAATGAGGGATGGATGTGGTGCGTTGTGAAGGAGAAAGGGAGAATGCAGGAGAGTTGAGCTAGCTCGACTGATGCTACTCCATCCATGTGTCCGAGTGCAATAGTTGATGGAGTCACCCTTGTTACCCTACAGTTAAGTATTTATTACTTGTCAAGTCCAATCTTTTTTCCGAACTATTTGGAAAAAAATATGATTTGATTTGTCAGAAGGCCAATTATTAGAACTCTGATCTAAATAAGAGGCTCAGACCAACCTTTGTTTTGGACTGTTATGGTGCCTAATAGCCCTCTTCCGAAAAAATATGTATTTTTACTATTGCTAAGGAGTAACTTTTACAACAAAAGCAAAAAAGAGGGGCGCTCTAAAGAGTCTTGAGGGTGTCCACTATAGGTTGTTATAGGTTGTCACAAAAAAACACCTACACAGCTGTAGGATAGGGCCTGAACATCTAAGCTGGGCTAAACAGAGTAGCTGTGGGAGATTTATTAATTCCTTGTTCCAACAGAAGCAGTGTGCTCACAGCTCTGTCAAAATGACACCTATATCAGGATATATCTATAAAATATGCTTTATGGTCTATGGAACAAGGTGTGAAATAGGTGAGAGGTAAAGCAATATGTTACTTAACAGGTTCGTTAACATGTCATCGGTTGACATAGTTCTCTTACAGAGCCCTCGGCATTTTATACCTATTGCCTACTTGTCAAATGTGACTACATCTATGTTGTAATTGGATGTTAAATGGCACACCAGTGGCCTGGATTTTCCCAGGTCTGTCAGCACTGTTCAGTACTGTTATAACCTTGACTTTCTTTTTCACCTTGCTTTGATTTACATCCTTCAGGTGTAAAGTGTTTGTGACACAGATTGGAAAAGATAAGACATCCTTGATGCTCTAAGAGCAACATCATTACACTGCGTCTGTTATCCCACTGATGTGTGCCGGTTTTGTTCAAGAAGATTGAATGTGTAATGTATCTGATTTGTGTGAGAGCCGATGTCCGGTTCTGCCCTGTTTACAGTGAGGGAAAAAAGGATCTGATCCCCTGCTGATTGTTCGTTTGCCCACTGACAAAGAAATGATCGGTCTATAATTTTAATGGTAGATTTATTAGAACAGTGAGAGACAGAATAACAACAAAAATGCCAGAAAAAACACATGTGAAACATTTTATACATTGATTTGCATTTTAATGAGGGAAATGAGTATTCAACCTCTCTGCAAAACATGACTTAGTCCTTGGTGACAAGACCCTTGTTGACAATCACAGAGGTCAGACGTTTCTTGTAGCCACCAGGTTTGCACACATCTCAGGGGGGATTTTGTCTCACTCTTCTTTGCCAAGTCATCTTTTCCGAGTCATTAAGGTTTCGAGGCTGACGTTTGGTAACTCAAACCTTCAGCTCCCTCCACAGATTTTCTATGGGATTAAGGTCTGGAGACTGGCTAGGCCACTCCAGGACCTTAATGTGCTTCTTCTTGAGCCACTCCTTTGTTGCCTTGGCCGTGTGTTTTGGGTCATTTTCATGCTGGACTGCCCATCCACGATTTTCATTGCCCTAGATGAGGTAAGGAAGTTCTCACCCAAGATTTGATGGTACATGGCCCAGTCCATCGTCCCTATGATGCAGTGAAGTTGTCCTGTCCCCTTAGCAGAAAAACACCCCCAAAGCGTAATGTTTCCACCTCCATGTTTGACAGTGAGGATGGTGTTCTTGGGGTCATAGGCAGAATTCCTCCTCCTCCAAACATGGCCGAGTTGATGGCAAAGAGCTCGATTTTGGTCTCATCTGACCACAACACTTTCACCTAATTCTCCTCTAAATCATTTAGATGTTCATTGGCAAACTTCTGACGTGCTTTCTTGAGCAGGAGGACCTTGCGGGCGCAGCAGGATTTCAGGCCTTCATGGCGTAGTGTCACCAATTGTTTTCTTGGTGACTAAGGTCCCAGCTGCCTAGAGATCATTGACAAGATCCTCCCGTGTAGTTCTGGGCTGATTCCTCACCGTTCTCATAATCATTGCAACTCCACGAGGTGAAATCTTGCATGGGGCCCCAGAATGAGGAAGATAGACAGTTCTTGTGTTTCTTCCATTTGCGAATAATCGCATTGTGATAGAAATTTGAAATTGTGAAGCAATATAATGATTCAATGTTTTATTTTATATTACAATGGCAGTTATGAGTTTATATAAGTAATTAACATAATTCTACTGGAAGGTTGGCCATGAAACCTACATCGTTATTGGTGGCACCTACTGTGTATGGCCATTTCTACTGTGTATGGTTCAATGGTGTACCTAAGGGGTGGCTAGGATGTTGTGATTTTACCTGCAACAGCTCTGGCTGGTGGCAGTGAAAGTGCATGTTGTGACTTGGCTAAACCAAACACTGCCTCGTAATCAACAGTGTATTACTGCTGGCGATAAGCTCGCAGCTACAGTTTTCTGATGGGATGATTTCAGTCTGGTGTGGTTTGTCCATTCGGCTTTTCATTTACTTTCTTGCTCTGGTTAATTATTATGTGTTAGAATGACTGCAAGCATTTTTGTCCAATCCATTCCTGTTGGTGATGCAAAATTAAAGCTGTATCTTTGATCGTGTTATTGTTGATGATGCTGGACAGGTGGAAGGAAACGTGACTATTTCAAAATCTTATTGAGTTATCATGTTTGGTCATGATAAAAGGAGGGAATGTGATAGAAATTTGAAATTGTGAAGCAATATAATGATTCAATGTTTTATTTTATATTACAATGGCAGTTATGAGTTTATATAAATTTCTATGGTGGTTTCATTTAGTATGCTGTGACCTAGGTAAATGAGTAATTAACAGACCTCTGGGTTCTCTGTTTATCTGTTGAAGAGATCAGCTTGACTAGAGAATGACCTGGCATTTGTTCTTTGTTCAATGTGTGATAACTTTGAGGTGGGGGCATGGTCAGTGAAGATGCTACAAAGACGCCTGTCGTACCTAGATACTTTGATTACTCGGACTGCGGTCATACTAGGTGGCCGTATATCGATTATCCCATGCGCATGTAAAATAAAAAACCTTTATAGAACTTTGGACTCAAGACCGATTATTTTTCTTTAACAGCATCAACTGCTGTCACCTTCTCACAAGGCTGCTTAGCGATGATCTTGTAGCCCATTCCAGCCTTGTATTGGTCTACAATCTGGTCCCTGACATCCTTGGACAGCTCTTTGGTCTTGGCCATGGTGGAGAGTTTGGAATCTGATTGATTTATTGCTTCTGTGGACAGTTGTCTTTTATGCAGGCTGAGATTAGGAGCACTCCCTTTAAGAGTGTGCTCCTAATTTCAGCTCATTCGTCTATAAAAGACACCTGGGAGCCAGAAATATTTTTGACATGTGTTTTTCTGGATTTTTTTGTTATTCTGTCCCTCACTGTTCAGATAACCATTAAAATTATAGACTGCTCATTTCCTTGTCAGTGAACAAACATACAAAATCAGCAGAGGATCAAATACTTTTTTCCTTACTGTATTTGGGAAAAACATTTATGGTCTGATGGTTTTATTGATCTGAATGGATTTGTCACTGCCCATTTGATGGTCTGATTGTTTTATTGATCTTATTGTAGTTAATGTCGATCGTCATTTCGTGGTCTGACATTTTTGTGACTATCTCCAGATGGAATGGAGTGTGTGTGCGTCTGTGTGTGTGTGTGTGTGTGTGGCTATGTCATGTGTTCACTCTCTAGCAGAGTCAAACAGTCAGGATGAATGCAGTTCCCTAACACAGCTTCCGTCAAACTTTCTCAGTTCACTTTCTAGCATTGTCTTACAAATGTTTGTTGTGTGTTTCGATCCCCATGACCAGATTCCAAGGCGACATCTAGTCTTCCTGAAGTCTCATGCTTGAAAATATTGTCTACAGTTGATATCAGCGGTATATTGTCCTTGGAAGACTCAGTCCAAGATTCTCTTAGCCCTCAGTGTGATGAGACATACAAGATAACCAACCACTGAGAGGAGTGAAGGATGGAGGACTGGTTAAGGGGGATTGTTCCGGTAAATCCTGCAGTGCCATTGTCTGCTTGGCCTGTCAGTCATTGCTCTCAGGTTCTCAGTAAACAGAGACTCGGAGGACTCAGGGAAAAAAATCTGCAGGATTTTCCGGAACATTCTCAGTAAATAGAGACTCAGAGGACTCTGAAATTATACGGAAATAATTTAGTTGATTTCAACACAGCGTACCTGATCATGTGTGGTCCTAGTTCTTGATGTCTAGACTGGAGTCTCCTGCCAAAGCAGAGGGAGATGTACTTTTTTAAGAGTGAAGAACGTTTCTTTGAGAAACTCCTTGTAGTGTCCTAAATATATAACATTCCTATTCATAGCCAGGCTATACCTGACTGAACTGAACCCCCCCTCGGAAATGTACATCATGTGTTTTTGTGTGTAAAAAGTCTGAATATTAAAATGCCTATGGCTTTACAGTGTTAGTAATGACAGGATGAATTTAAAAGGTAATATACTATAGAATGTGTTGACTAAGTGTGTAGGATAATATGCTATGCATTCATAATACTTAAAAAACGACGTCCCAAAACACTGGTTTTGACCAGAAGTATATTGTCTGGAGGTTCTTTTCAGTACTGTTGAATGAAAGATTGGTGGCAACGCTAAAATGGAGTGTTGGTCTGTTGACCTCGAAAAGCAGAAGTTGCATCACATGCTCTCTTTTTCCATTTTCACCGAAAAATGATTTTCATGCCCCACCTACTCATTTCTCTGTTTCTCATTCGAGACAATAAGCAAGCTGAGTTTTGTATGACAAAATGCTTAAAAGCAGTACTGTCATATTAAATATGAATCTTGATTTAACTTTATTTTTTAATAGCTTTTTCTACCTTTGATATACTAAGTACTAAGCAGATCAAGACTAGAAAAAACCCGAAACGTCCGGTAAACTGGGACGAATTATGACCGTCCATAGACATTTCAGCCGATGCTATGGGCATGTTCTTAATCACCATTAATATGATTAACACTTCCATGTCACACATGAACAATCACAGGAGGTTACTGTCAAACAGTGCATGCAGTTCAGACATGGCACAACATGAAGTAGTCTTTTCCCCAAATTAGAGCTGTAGTAGTGAACACTACATGTCAATAATTTATCAGCTAAAAAGACAGAAATATACTTAACTAGTTTTTTAAGATTTGCACAAACTACTTACAGGTACTGTACCATCAGGCTCTACTGGCTGGCGGATTAGTCTGACAACTTGGGTCATTAGAATATAATGGGTACACCTGAAATCTTGTAGATATTTCTGAAAAGTTATTTTGGGGGAAATTGAATAAAGATATATTGCTATAAGTATCGTTGTGAGACGTGACAACACCAATGTTGGTGAAACGGATGTCAACTTAATATGCAGCATTATACACAATGTAATTTGCATTGAGAAGATAATTCAAATAGCAATATGCTGTAATTGGTTAGCAACGCTGCTCTAAATATAAAGGTAAATGTTTCAATCCCACCCTGAAAAATCACTGAAAAAACCTTTAAATCTCCTGCGTGATGCTGAGGGTAGTTTGGGCAAATATTAGCTTGCAAAGCAAGTAGCAATATTTCCGTTCCCATGTAATGTAATGCCAACTGGCCTGAGGTAGCCATTCACCTCTCAATAACCTCTCATCCAGTCATATTACTGCTTCGATGGAGAGGCTACTGTAAAAGGGATAGGAAACAGAAGAGTGGTGTGTGCGCCTAATGAGAATGAGTGAAACACTTAAGACCTGACCTCCATTGTTTCCAATAGTCCCAGGTGCTTTAGGCCGGGCCGGTGGATAACCCTATTGTCAGGCTTATTCAAGTCTCTGGTGTAAGTCTCTGTGTGTAGTGATGTAACAAAAGCTTTGTGACCTAAACAATGAAGATTCCCTGTCTGAATGAATTAGAAGTCACATACACCAGTGTAGCAACGACCTTTGTGTCTGTTTAGATCTATTTGCTGTGCCCGAAGGGCCAAAGCTGTTGTCAGTAAATGTTGTTGTGTTATGGCTCAGTGACACCAAATGTTCTGTTTAGTCTGAATAGCTACCTGCTATCGGACATGTTTGGTTCTTCTTACACCTGTACTCACTGGCCATGTCTTGGGTTTTATTTTCCGCTAGCTTTGGCCACGTAGTTTCCCATGGCAATGAAGCAACATTTTATTTTGAATTGAGAGGCAGAGAGATTGCAGAACAGAGTGGATTTAAAACCCCCCTTCCTTTATCAGATTTTAAACTGCATGATGAAAAATGTGCGTGAGTGTGTACTTCTTTCCTGGCTGTTTTTCCCCCCACTTTGGGTCGTTGATGGAGCTTGGCCCACGCAACACCAGGGTTGTGGGTTTGATTCCCAAGGATGACCAGGTCGACAAAAGTTTCAACATGTTTGCACAATAACTTGTGCAGTTTTTTTTGCTGCTGTACTTTTTAATACAAAGTAATCTTTCCTGTCACAATGCCTTACAATGTGACCAGGAGAAATCCCCAGGAGGTTTTTGCTTTGGTTGTAATTGATCTATTTACTTAACCGATAGGATGTACCAATGGCTCACTTCTTGCGACTGACCACAGACATTCTCCACATCTGGCCCCTCAAATATGTGTTCTGCATTGTAATTCCTGAGCAAATGACTCCAGAGTGTGCATCTAGTGCAGGAAGCTGTTTTCAATTAAATGCCTCAGATGGAGTTGGATAGAGTTGATCCATGAAATCTCTTAAAAATAACTCCAACGATTAACAGCAGGTTTGTCTGCTGGCTGAATCTCTAATGTCCAGGTAGATGTCATCCTGACCCACATTAGACCTGGCAGATTACGCCATTAGCAATTTCTAAGTTGTATTTATTATGCCATTATTTAGCCTGAATATTTTTATTGTAAATTATAAAAACAATTAGAACAAAGTGCATAGTTTATCCCCATCATGGATTTTTAACTTCTGCTGGCCATCGACGTGTGTGAAGTTGTGTATCTTCTAATGACTTTAGTTGCCTACCTTTTGGAAACTTCACAATGCACGCAGGTGAACCCAAGCTTGTTGATTCAGAATCTGTCCTAGAGGTTTTGTTTGAAAGGATGATGTTGTTTATTTAGCCAACAACTTTTTTTTTGTCTGTGGATCAAGCACAAATTAAACACAAACATGTCATGTATGGTTGAAATAAAGTAATATTCCATGTTTTTATTTGAACTGTACTTTTTGCAGTGGTGACCACCGTGCTGACGCCATACTTGTCCTTTTGACTTTTGGTGGCCCCTAATTTTCACAGAGGCACAGCAATTAGGTACAGTTCTATGCTGATGAAAGAATGCCTAGTCACTCAAATGTTCAATTATTTACCGTGTCTTATAAGAAGGCGTTCTGATCAGCTGGTATTCTGAGCATACATTGATTTTGTTGGTTGTTGTAGTGATCAGATGTGTTGCTTTGTTGGCAGTTGCTAACAAAATGATGAACTTGCCTGTAGTGTTATATTTAAACACATTTTTTTTTTTAATGACATTAATTAAATTAGTCTGTGTTGTCAGTCCCTCTGTTTTCCATTATCCTCCATCTTATGTACATGTATGATTTGTTTTGCATGTTATCCATGTTTACCGGAGAGAATGGAATATGTAAAAGCAAACCTCCCTGGCTGATTTTACATATGCAATGAAAATTGGGTAAACATCCTTCTGAACATCCTTGAGTAACAGCTCAAATGTCATTGTCTCTACTCATCCCAGATTGAAGCGTTTGTGGTTTATGGTTGTCTTTCTGCACTAACTGGTTGTTCATTCCATGGAGATCTTGTTTGGTTGACTATTTCTATTGTTAATGTACTGTGTAAAATAAGTGCATGATTTAAGATACTGTTGTGAGGCAACCAACTGCAATAGAATGGAAAGTCTGAGTAGCAAAACTTTTCCTGAGTTAACTCACTACAAAAAGATATGCTTAAAGATAAACAACTGGTAATGGCCTAGGTTAAATCAGCCCCAACATATTTAAGGATTGACAAATATTTGTATACCATATTTTGAGAAATACCTTTATTACTAAACACTTTGTGTTCTTGACCGAAACTGAGAATTCTTACAGATTCTTATCTATTGTACATTTCCAAAATTATTCAAAACCAGTAATAAAACACTAAGTCGTTTTTAGAGGACTGATGTTTTTTGTCAGCATAATTGACCGAAATGATGTCTGCTACGTAAAAAGCATCTGCAAGGTGGTTCTAGAAACCATTATCACCGGTGTGATACAAGGTGTATGATAGGAGTTCAGAAGCTGTGGGGTGCTTTTGTTGTAAGTCAAGTGTAGGTTAATAATGGATGAAATTAGGGTCTGTTTTTCTTAAGTTATCTCCTTGGATTTCAATTGTGGTTGTGGATTCAATGCACATAGTTGAATAGAACAGGAGTCACCTTTCAGGTCAGTGAATTATCTTTTGCTTTAATTATTGATTGAATTAATGATGCCCAGCCCACATGACTTTATCAAATGCTGTACATTGTATGTAGAAAGTAATAAAAAGATAAAACCTGTATATATTTGTATATATATGTGTATATGTATATATTTACATATATGTATGTATATATATTTATGTGTGTGTGTGTGTGTGTGTGTATATATGTTTTTATGACAAATGGATTAGTTCTTATTGTTAGGTAGTTAAAGCTCTAACTCTTACTATGACCATAATCTGTTACCCTAACCTCCACCTGTAACTCTGACCATCTCCTGTTACCCTGACCATCACCTGTTACCCTCACCATCACCGGTAACCCTCACCATCACCGGTAACCCTCACCATCACCTGTTACCCTAACCTCCACCTGTAACTCTGAGCATCTCCTGTTACCCTCACCATCACCTGTTACCCTAACCTCCACCTGTAACTCTGAGCATCTCCTCTTACCCTCACCATCACCTGTTACCCTAACCTCCACCTGTAACTCTGACCATCTCCTGTTACCCTCACCATCACCTGTTACCCTAACCTCCACCTGTAACTCTGACCATCTCCTGTTACCCTCACCATCACCTGTAACCCTAACCTCCACCTGTAACTCTGACCATCTCCTGTTACCCTGACCATCACCTGTTACCCTAACCTCCACCTGTAACTCTGACCATCTCCAGTTACCCTGACCATCACCTGTTACCCTCACCATCACCGGTAACCCTCAACATAACCTGTTACCCTGTAGACTGGCGCTAGGGTTTCACTTTCCCCCACACTACTACTAATTTTTTATGAACTTCCACTGAAAATGAGGTTGTGGCCCCCGATGGAAGGGTTAAAACAAATGTCTATAGCAGTGTTAATTCTGGCACCCTTTTTTTATTTAGTCTAGTCTTAGTCATGACTAAAATATCGTACTTTTAGTCACATTTTAAATATTTTAATAATGATTTAGTCTAGTTATATTTGAAATGACAAAAACAGTTAGCCATTTTAGTCAACAAAATGCCCTGATGTTTTTGTCACATTCAAATCAGATGTTTTGCCCCATTAATCTATAGTAAACATCACTTCAGTGTACACAAACGAAAATTGGCAGAACACATTAATCTGCAGCATAAGAAGGGCAAGAATTGATGCACAAACATTCACTGATTATGTTAGGTAAAATTTATTTGAACAACTCTAAAACAAACGTGTATTTTCCAGTGAAATCAGTTGCCACAGCGTTGACTGGTAATCAGACGGAAAAAATGTATAATTGTGTGAGGAGGTCAACTCTCACAACCTATTGTAGCTGGCTAGCATCATTATTTATCTTGTAGTGGTGCTCAACACTTTTAAAGCAGGCATTGCGTATACTCAGTTGCGTACTGATACGTGTCAAAATAGTCTATGGCTGCTATTCACAATATCAAATAAGGCTAATATAACATATCACAATGATTAATTTACAATGTTGATATTGCCTACTATTATCTATTAACATTTTAAGTGCAGCGTTGTGCATAATATGAATACGTGTGACATTTCCAAAATGTAATTAGCCAGTGGGAAATGCGTACCTTTTATCGTTAGAGTAGTTCACATGGATGGAAAGGCGGGTTGGAAATGTGTGACGAATGGGAACAGAAGATTCAAAAATGTTTAGATAGTTGACATGATAGGGTATACCCACTTCTCCCGGAACCACATCACTGATTCTTTGTCTCAGAACCAGGGAATGTAGACAAAGAAGTCTACATGGATTCTGTGGGGATGATTGACAACATGCATATAGGAAGTAGGAACCAGCTTGGGGCTATTAGCGACCCTTTATCCATAGTTTGTGTTTACGCTTAGGGTCCAACTAAAAGCTGATGTGGGAACCATCCTGTCTTCCATGTAACCTGTTCATCATAAAGGGGGAAGTGGTATCATATGTTTTGATTGATTATTTACAGGTGTGTTATTGACTTAACATTTGTTTATAACGTCATACATTACTGAATAGGCAATCCTACTGGTATAATAGGCTACATATCTCACCTGTGTTGTCTGTATTCTCTTGTTCAGAATCATAAAATTGTTATGGCTTTATGTGAAATATGTTTTTTTCAAATATACATTTTTATTATTCTCTGCATCATTTTTTTCTCTTCAGGTAATGACAATGCAAATATTATTGTGGAACGAAAGTGAAGCACTATAGCCAGTATCCATCGTTTTTAAATCAGAATAGACAATCTACAGGGAATTGTTGTGTAATTTAATTTTGCTATGATGGTGGTTTTAAGATGCAATAAATGCCCAGTTGCTTCTAAGAAAGCACAATTGAAACAATTTAAAATGGCTTAATACCGTAGCAGGCATATCAAATCAAGCAGAGTGGATTGTTCATAGGACCGGCTAGGTCCCTTGTGGAATATGTGGCTTTGACTCTATTAAAAAACAGTCTATTAAAATGGTCAGTGGTTCAGAAGAGGTCTCATGGCAAAGGACACGTCCCTAAAGAGGACATTGAAACACATAATTTCCCAATAACCATGTTATTCTTCTCTAGAAGTGGAAAGGTCACTTATTTTTACCAAGGACATTTTGATGCTTGATAACCAGCAGTGTTGGTGAAATGTCTACGGAGTGGATTGAGGGTCTGTTCAGTTTCCAGGATCCATAGAGGGGGGTGAGTGTGAACCCTGTGGTTCCTGGTAAATGTCAAAGTGTTTGTTCTCTGTACACCTGCAGTGTGATTAATTAGTAACTGTGTGCTTGGATCGCACTTTATGTCCCTGATCAATCCCCACACTTCCATGAATGTCACTTTATGTCCCTGATCAATCCCCACACTTCCATGAATGTCACTTTATGTCCCTGATCAATCCCCACACTTCCATGAATGTCACTTTGTGTCCCTGATCAATCCCCACACTTCCATGAATGTCACTTTATGTCCCTGATCAATCCCCACACTTCCATGAATGTCACCTTATGTCCCTGATCAATCCCCACACGAAATACAACAGTTTACGGTTATATTGTGACGGTTTCAAGCGGATTTTCGAAGTTGCACCCGTGCATGTGTTTTGGGTCAGGATAGGCATACACAATTGCTGGCTACTACATACAGTTGTTACAGTGAGGGGAAAAAATATTTGATCCCCGGATTTTGTAAGTTTGCCCCCTGTCTCTCACTGTTCAAATAAACCTACCATTAAAATTATAGATCGATCATTTCTATGTGGTGAAGGTTAACTTAGTAACAAACGTTAGTCAGTTTAACTGTATCAATATCATTCACGAATGGCCAAATAACTGTTAAAACAACCAGTGGTAAAAGAGGATTTGTTCAAGGTGGACAGCAGAGGCTGTACTGACATCTGTTAAACATACAGCGCTGTGGTGTAGTGGTCAATGACACCGCCTTCCACATGGTGGACTTGGGTTTTAATCTCGAGAGGGCAACACTGTTTTGCGAGCTGGCTGAACTAGGCTTGCCTGGTTTCTTGCCTGGTTTCTTGTTTTGTTAATGTGAGTTTGGGTAGTGAACAACAGAGAGATTTTGCTGCTGAAAGGGTCAGCTGCTTGTGAAATATTTTCCAGACCTCTTGTTTCTCATTTCCTGTTTTTTTTATATTTTGCCTTTAAATGAGAAATGATGCTAACTTTGACAGCGACTATTTCAGGCACTCCACCCTTCAGACTTTCATCTGTGCAATACACTCAATGTAACAAGCTGTGAATAATCATCGTTACATAGCTAGGAGAGGTCTGTGAGTGTGTGCTGTTTTCCCAACGTGCTCTTAGTCATTGAGACATTGTTAAACCAGAGAAGAATAATTCCCCACATTAAACATGTTTTGTGCTTGCTTAGGCCCCCATTCACTTTCATTGTCTCAAACCACAGAAAGCTTGGAAATAATTAAGAGGCGTTGAATTTGCAGTGGTCTCTTAATTTTAACCCTTCTGTTCCTCACTCAAAACCTTCCTTTTCAACTGTTTTGGAAAGGAAAGAAAAAGGTGCAGTAGTCTCTTAACTTTTTCCAGAGCTCTATATCGTATTTAAGGTCAAATGTGTTAGAATTGGGTTAACCTTTGGGTAAGGCGTTATTGTTTAGTGTTAAGTGATGGAGTTAGGTTAGTTTTAGCATGAAGATTAGATTACTGTGGTTTAGCAGGTTAGTATTTGTGTAAGGTTCAGGGTTAAAAAAATATTGAACATGGATTTTCTGGCTTTCTGATCCCAACACCGATAGAAAAACAAACGTTTGTGTGTGAGAATCTAATTAATCTATATAAATGGGGACAAATATGTCAAAGTGTGGTTAAATTAGAAAAAGTTGACTAAAATTGGAAAGAATTTCCATTCCCATTTTGAAAAAATCCTTTTTGTGGGGGCTTCAGTGTTAGCTTCAGGGCAAAAGTTACAATTTTGTGTGTGTGTGTGTGTGTGTGTGTGTGTGTGTGTTTGTTTGTTTGTTTGTATTTGCGTTAGCTTATCAAATGCGGTTCATGACCAGTGATTAGTCCAATGACATCAACACAGTAATTGAAGTATGTTTGTAATCACTATGCTATCGTGGCTGATAACAGAGACCAGATAAGCATCTAACAGACACACTGAAGAAGCAAAGTTTCCGACCCTGAAGAACAGACCAATGTCTCAGAAGAGAGGCGAGTGGCTGAAGTTTCTGTCCTCTGTTTCATGTAGCCCAGGGTTTCCCAACTCCAATTTCCAGTACCTGAACCTAGACACACTTTGTTGCCTCCTTGGGCCAGCACACCTGAATCAACTTGTGAAATAATGACTCTACATTTCTTGTAATCAGATGATTTTGTTTCGGGGCTACAACAATAGGAATGTGTTGTTGGGGTAACTCGGGGGAAAGAGTTGGGCAAAGCTGGTCATAAGCTGTTGACTCATCTGAATGTGGGAGCTTGCTGTTAAAATGATTGTAGTGTTCTGATTCAAGGAATTCCACAGTGCTGAATAATTGAATATGTAACATGTGATCTCATTGTTATTGTCCCAGTTTTAGGGTTGACATTTTCACTTGTATTTCTACAAATTCAGGCTACACTCAATATATAAGTACAGTCAGACATTTGATACATGCAGAGGTTGTGCGATACCAAACCAAAGCATGGACACGAAACACTGATGCTTCATCATACAGCATGCCAGGGCAACTAAAGAGTTTATCACAGCAAGACATTGAAAAGTTCTTAACTGGCCTAGTCAGTCTGCAGATTAAATCCATGCCTTTCAGTTTTGGAAGATGAGACTTGAGTTGGCAGCAGTAGGAGAGGCTTACTGTAGGAGAGCATCACTAGAGAAGATGCCTAGTTTCTTGTGGGGTCAAAGGGTTACAGATTTCAGACAGTGTGGACATATATTTGGATTTTTGTGCTGTGTATAATGTTTTGTGATTTCTGGTTAAGCATAAATCCTGATGATCGATAGGTTAATCTAATACTGTAGACCCATACTGTAGTCTCAAACAAAGAAATTGTCCCAGTAATTACATCGGGGACACTATGCATTGCTATGCATATGTTTACATATTACCCTAAAAGAGGCAAAGTCAAACTGTCTCATTTTATTTCTGGCTTGAGTATAAAGCAAAAACTACATTTTGACTTAACTCTCCCTTTGGTTATTCAGTCATTTATTTTGACATGTATTTTAGAATGTTAATACATTTGGTATGGATGTACTAATCAGTCAGATGAAACAGAGATCTGGCCATGTTTTGAAGCAGGCCATTCATTATAGATAGTTACTCCTAATAATGACTTTTGGGGGAGGTCATTTCAGTGGAGGAGGTCTGGTGGGCTCTGACCTCCCATATTTTATACTCCTATCTGCACTGGTATTTCCTGCCAACTTTCTTCTCTTTAGTTAAGGTATTTGTAAAAGCATTTGTTCTACAGACAAGGACAGACCAAAAGAGAACACTACACTCCAACTGAGAAAAACAAACATTTGAGTTTTTTTCGGACAAGCTTACTGTGTACAAGTAATTTGTCTAGTTTTCTCAGTTGGAGTGTAGTGTTCTCTTTTGGTCTGTCCTTGTTACTTCCTGTCTCTAGTGGTCTGTTCTTGTTACATCCTGTCTCTTCTGGTCTGTCCTTGTTACTTCTTGTTTCTTCAGGTTTGTTCAAGTTATTTCCTGTCTCTTATGGTCGGTCCTAATCCCACCCTGGATGTATCTGAAGAAGATGGGCCCTCAGTCTAATTTCCTATGTCCTTCGTTACTAAGCCAAACTTCCCACCTACTTCCTTCTGGAAGTGATTTGTGCCTCAGTGTTCTACCATTATCATCGTCCCTTGAGTGGAGGAGTCCAGGCTCTAGCAATGTCGTCACTTTTAATTCAAACTAATGTTTTACTTGTGATCAGAGATCAATGGGGAATTAAAACTACATTATCTAGAATATTCACATAAACAGTCGGTGAACTCAAATCTACCACAAAATGTTTTTCAAATGGTCCTTTGAGGAACCATTGGAAAGTAGTGATGGCCAAACAAGGCTTCATTTGCATTATTTTTGCAGCAAGATATTATGCTGGAAGCACTTAGATTTTCTTTTTCAGAATATAAGTAATTGAAATTTACTTGGCAAGATAGTTAACAATCTAGTCTGTAAAAAATCCCAGACAAGAATAACATTGGAAAAGAAATTCAACATAAAATTTACCGAATAGGTTGTTAACTATATTGACTTACAAATTTCAATTATGGCTTTTATTTTGAAAAAGACAATGAGTTCACACTGCTAGCATAATATACAAATAGTGTCTGTGTGTCTGTTCAAAGTCCTCATCATGCTATTAGGTGTTGTTTTGATTGGATTTTATCCTGTGTCACTTGGGAATGCAGAGATTCCATTTTAAGTACTGTGCGTCTCCCACCGTCCATTCGGTACAATTTGTGACATGTCTTTTGTGGTATTTGTCCGAGCTGTTCCACACATCCACTTCTTGTTTTTGGTGGTTTCCATTAGCAGGTTCTGCGTTGGCTGCTATTACTGCAGATGCAGCATCTTCTGTCTCCGTCTGTCATGGGTCAAACAGAGATTACACAAAGCAGTCTTGTTCTACTTAGTCCAAACAAAAGATGACTTGATCAGAACAGAAGCCCTTCTGAACGTAAGAGTGTAAACAGGCCGAGGTGTGAGGAGAGGAGCAAGGGATGGACCTGGTCGTTATAATGGCTACATTGAAAAACAGAGGAGACTCAGATCATAAAAAACAACTGGGATGGACATACCAGGCAGTTGGGAGGAGATGAGAGATGAGAGAAAGGGAAAGAAGGGAAACAATTAGCGAAGGGATTAGTCAGAGGGCGGTAAAATGTCAACACCATCATGCTAACTCACTCTCATGTAGATGTTTTCAAAAATATTATGGTGGCAGAGGTTGTAAAATCACTGAATGTCTCGTATTCACCGGAAAGGGCTGGATAAATGACAGAATTATCCGCAAATTCACATTGTTGCCAGCGGAGCTCTGCGTGAAAATGGGGCAAGATTATTGTTTTCTAAGTGGGCTGACTCATTATTATCTTTGATAATCTGAAGGCTCTTCCTCTTCCTCTTTCTCCATCCCCCTGAAGATGTGTTCTGAGTGCAGCGATATCGACCCCGTGTCAGCTCTTGGCTGCAAGACCCAGTATCTATACGGTTGCCAGGCTTACAAAGCCAATGAACGGACCACAGGCACTGAAGGGATATCGGTTCTGGCGTCTGCTCCGGGTCAATATTAGACCCTAACTGTGCTCACAGCATAATATACTTTCCAGGAAGGATACATTAATGGTGATGTACCCTCCCCGTACACACACGCACGCACACACTTAAACATATAATCTATGTAGCGTGTAGTCAAATACTTAGATAATCTTAAGTTCCTTGGAAACTGAGCAGGTCCAGTCCCCACCTGGGTATTGAGTCAATGTAATAACGCCATCATTGTTACCAGTCAATACACTCAAGCCTGCTGAGCGCATGAAATGTCTAATGTCTGCACTGAACTCTCCTTCGCCTTTAGATTGTCTACAGGCGCACATACACACACAAAATGATTATCCTGACAGAAGACAAAAGGATTCCACAGACTGGTTCAGATTATGTGAAAGGACAAAATGCACCCATAGATTTTTTTGGAAGAATGTCTTGACATGTTTCACACATTTAATGGGAAAAGGGACTGAGGCCCACAGACAGAATGTAGCCTACATACATTTAACAATAGACCACAATGAGGGGAAAACAGCCAAATGCTTGACTTCCTTTTGGTGCGTCTGTAGGGAATACGTTCCATAGGGTATTGATCATACGAAGTCCAGCCAGATCCCACACAGACACACACAGACAAAGACACAGACACAGACACACACACAGTCCATTTAGTATTAAATAGATAAAACTCTCAGACAAGCAGGCTTCTTACAACAGATGACTGAAAGGCCCCAGGGACCACCACAGATGAATGGCCACTGAAGAATATCGGGTGACCCCAGGTCAACTCCTGCATTGACCCCAGGAGCTAGACGTGTGACCCTTATCGTGCATTCGGATCCCTCTTGGGCTAGCTGAGGGCCACCAATTACATCACTGTTCAAGTTATTCCAGAACAGAGACGGCCAAATCAATGGTCCTTAATCTTATTTTGTGTGCTTTCCCTCACGTGATCGGTGTCACCATGTCCCTAGAGTGGCAGGTACAGTTGAGGGAATTTGTGTGGGGAGGATGGTCCATGTTTCCACCAGCTTTACTTTTGGGACCACTACTTTAGGGGTGATTTTCCTGTGATATCCATTGTACGGTGATTTTTCTCCTATCTATTTGTTTTTGTGTTCTGTCAAAAATAACACTTGCGTATGAGTCTGAGGTGAGTAGAAAGCATGTGACACATGACCCAATCGAATGAGCACAACTATGAGATGATGAGAAAGTAATGCCAACAGCGATGGCGGCCAGCGATGAGATAAATAGTTTCACACAGCACAAAAACAATCCTGCAGCAACAGGAAATGTAAATGGTTATGTGGATTTTAGTAATGATAGTTTGGTTGAACACTAATTTGAGCAGACAGTAAAGCTTTAGCCTCTAAAGCAGAACATCACACATTCTGAATTCCCTTTTTGGGAATTGGCCTCTTTGGATACGGCTGAATGCAATGTTTCTTACAGGGAAATACAAGGAGGAAATATAAAAAGCATACAATGATAACAATGACAAGGACCAGTTAAGGGCTGACAGAAAAAAAAATATTTGACCAAACATGAGGATACAAAATATTTACCTGACAAGACAGAATCCACACGAACATGTTTGTTTAATGTTTAATGTTAAATTGAGTTGCTTTATGCTTTGCTGTGTGAGTTCTGGATGCCTATCAGTCTATCACATACAGCTGTGTGAAGCACGAAGCCTAAACAATAGATCAGTATATATAGAACAGTACTGCTGCTACTTCAGATTAGCTACTTATCAGTGTCCAAATATCAGTGTTCAGGACCTCTCCTGGATCCTGTACTTTTGGAGGAGGCTGAAGAAAGCCTGTCTGTCCTCCAAGAGCCTTGTGAACTTCTGCTAAACAATTGATGGCATTCTGACTGACTGCGCCACAGTGTGGTTTAGCGGTTGCTCCATGGCCGACCGGAAGGCCCTGCAACGGGTGGTGAAAAGCCATCATAGACCTCCAGCGCTCGCGGTGTCTGTGCAAGGCACGTGGCATCACCAGGAACTATCTACACCCAGGCCACAAACTGTTTGACCTCCTACCATCAGGATGGCGGTACAGGTCTCTTTGTTCCTGCACCAACAGGCTCAGGGATAGCTTCTTCCCATCTACTGTAACCCTGCTGTACTCTGTGAACCATCACTTACCATGCCCCCCCCCACCTCTCTAGGACCTTGTTGCACTTCCCCCTTGTACTACTCTGACACTGCCTTGCAAAGCCTGATAATGGAAGTTTTCAGTTGTTAAAAGTTGTTACCTCAGGAATTTCACCGCTGCTAACCCTGAAATTCAGTTGCACATGTACCTTGTACATTCATCTTGCCGGTTTGCACATTTAGAATCACCATCTTGCTTGCATTTTTACGGTTGTTTCATAGATGCACTGAAAATTTGAATTTCCTGCTCTGCAAGACAATGACTGCAGAAATAGAAAGATGTATATTACAGCCCACACACAGGAAAACCAGAGCATACTCACGTTAAGGTGCTTTAGAATATAAATGCAGATCAGATTTCATAGGGGAACACCCAGCGTGTGGCTGTGAAATATCTGAGTGGACTCTATCACACCCACAGTCTGTCTTATCGCTTGCAGGTACATTAGACTGCAGACTAACACGTCATTTTCAAGACTAATCACACAGACACACGAAAACAGGAAGTTGTTTTCCTACAGTATCCTCTACCTTGTTCACAGTCACTTTCACAGAAATGTGCATCTCATGCAGTCGTGATGTGGTACTACTGTGATATGGTATAACTGTGATATGGGATCTCTGTGGTCTCTGACAGACAACATTTACAGTTTTTCTCAATAGCTTACAATCATTGGTCAATACTGAAACCAGAATAACAACCATTTTCACACAGTCTGCAAACTCACACAGTCCAAAACTCACTAAAACACTGAATATATGTCTCAAAATAAGCTTGTTAAACCATAACACCGGCAACAATTCAATTCAGAAACACACACTGTCACTTATAACACATTGACCTAAAAAACATGTGGGGCAATGAGAAATGATTCACAGTTTGGTCCAGATACACTTCAGTTTTGCTGACTGTGTGAAGAGTTTTGTTAATGTAACTTCAGTATTGACCGATGCTTGTTACCAATCTGGAAAAACTGTTATCTGTACCTGATGATTCCAGGGTGGGGCCTCCATTTTGGCACCTGTTTCCATAAAGGCCATCACCACCCCTATGTCCTTTACTGTTTGTAAATCTCCCTGGGCTGGCCCCTGTTTGCATGTCTTCCTGGGCTGGCCCCTGTTTGCATGTCTTCCTGGGCTGGCCCCTGTTTGCATGTCTTCCTGGGCTGGCCCCTGTTTGCATGTCTTCCCTGGGCTGGATCCTGGTTGTATGTCTTCCTGGATAGGCCCCTGTTTGTATGTGCCCCTGGGCTGGACACTGTTTGATGAATTCCTTGGCCGGCCCTTGACTGACCTTTGTTTTGTTTTTTTAGGGACTTGGCCTTGTTTGTACAATATCACTTTCTGTACTGACCCCTGTTTGTATGACTTCCTGGACTGGCCCCTGTTTGTATGAATTCCTGGACTGGATCCTGGTTATATGACCTGGACTGGCCCCTGTTCGTATGACTGGACCCTGTTTGTATGAATTCTTGGACTGGCCCCTGTTTGTATGACTGGACCCTGTTTTTATGAATTCCTGGACTGGATCCTGGTTATATGACCTGGACTGGCCCCTGTTCGTATGACTGGACCCTGTTTGTATGACTTCTTGGACTGGCCCCTGTTTGTATGACTGGACCCTGTTTGTATGACTTCTTGGACTGGCCCCTGTTTGTATGACTGGACCCTGTTTGTATGACTTCCTGGACTGGCCCCTGTTTGTATGACTGGACCTGTTTGTATGACTTCCTGGACTAGACGCTGTTTGTATGACTTCCTGGACTGGGCCCTGTTTGTATGACTTCCTGGACTGGGCCCTGTTTGTATGACTTCCTGGACTGGGCCCTGTTTGTATGACTTCCTGGTCTGACCCTACACAGACTGGGTCTTGGGAACTGGTGCGTGTGTGCTCATGCTCAGTGTTTCATCTATAGTTCAAGCCTGTGTCAATGCAGAATCGTCATCCCCAGACCTGTCACAAGGCCTTATAAACCACCTCCTGTCACAGGTCCTTATAAAACACACAGTCATCCATATGTAGTTTGTTTAATGAGCGACTGACTCCTCATCTGTCCTATGTTCCAGACCCACTGTTGGTGGCTGTGTCTATGATTTGTGCCCCTCTTAAAGGACTCCAGGTCTGCTGAGCAGGCCATATGAGGCGGGTTCGCAAGGAGACAAAGGAATTTCATTGCTGTTGATAGGAGGAGTGGGGGGTTGGGGGTGTGTGATTGACAGACCTTTGTAGCAAACACCATTTTAGATTTCATTTTTCAGTCATGTCGGATGTCTGTCACATGAAACAGTTTTATGTTGAAATCTGAATGTTAAGACATTTTAAAGCAATGGTACGCTAGTTTGGCCCTGGAGGCTGTGAGCACTATTTTCTGTGTCTACTTGCTAGCGAATGGTACCCCTGGTGTACCCAGGTCTTTATTAGCCCCTGCTTACAAGAACAAGATGAAAATCAGAAAGCAGAAGTGTTTCGACCCTCCATCAACCGAGTTGTCTAGCCATGTCTGAAAGGTTGAATTCAGGGTGGCTATCTAGCCACAGGGGCCTTCAGAATAGCAGTAAAGTTAGCACAGAACGACAAATTACCATTACTTTATGCTTAATTTGGAGCTAACAATTAGCATAACAGCTAAAATGGCTTTTATGTTTAGGGAAAAATTAAGAATAATTGAAAAGGGTATTTCAATTATTCTTAGTATGTCCCTAATTCTATGCATTGAAAAAAGAGGAATTTGGGTATGTTTGTGGCATAAAACAGGGTTAATCCTCCTCATAAATTCGTTACCATCTTAGCCGCCTGTGTTTGGGCCTAAACCTTCCTTTCTCTGTTCAGACTCAGGCTAGTACTTAACACCTAACTCAGCCAGAGGCCACACTAATGGCCCATTTCCGTCACTGTTCCTCAGCCCGCTGCTTCCAACAATACACCGCCTGGCCCCCCTTTCCCTGGAAGTGAATAGGTGACAGTGCAGCCGTGCAGCAAGGCCTGGTGCCGCAGGTGAAATGCGACGAAGGCGCCGCGTCGCTCCTGTGTTTGTAATCGATCCTCCACTCCTATATGAAGGTCCTGAATTACAGCAGCTGTCACGCCGTGGCCTTTAGCCAGCGTCCGTCCACCTGATGAAGACCTGTGTGTACCTCAGGCCCTGTTACAGCCCATTCTAAGTCATGATTCTTCCACAGCGTACGCCGTGCGAATGGCAGGATTCACCATCCATCGTGGAAGCAAGAGCACTTCTTTCAGAATCCGCAGATGATTGATTGCGGTGTCTGTGGGCATCGCAATATGGCAACAAAATCTATTGTCTGCACAGTGTTCACCATCTACCAGTATTCTCCTGTGTCTGTGATTTCATAACAGTGTGTCTGCTGGGGCTAGTTAGGCCAGGCTGGAGAACATACAGGGCTTTGGCACAACCATCTCTGGGTGGTTGGTGTTCACTCCCAGGCCTTAGCAACAAGGAAACATTTACATCGTGACACAATAACACTCAATCTGGCCATGTGTCCAATTATGGAACTGTTTGTTGAATATCACAGGAAATAAGACATTACAGACGGGAGGAGAGAAATGAGCTGGCTGAGAGTACTTTTGTGCCAGCTGCTCTCTATGGCCAGGGTACTGTATGCCTTTTTGTCTGTCTGTCTGTCTCTGTCTGTCTGTCTGTCTGTATCCACAAGTCAGGAGGTACAGGTAGTCAATCCTCGTTCCTCTTACTGTCTTGCCATATATTACACTCTGCCTCTCTCCTCCTCAGATCGCCGGTTTTGCCAATGCCATCGCGCCAGTAGGTGACGACCAGGAGAACCTGCTGGCCTTCCGCTTCCAAGCGCTAAACCCCATTGTGGACCCCTGGGTTTTCATCATCTTCCGCAAGTCCGTGTTCCGCCACCTCCGCTCCTTCCTGCGCTGCCGCTTCACACAGAGGGGCGTGAAGAGCACAGCCCATTGCAGCCTCTCCTTACCCCCAGAAGTCAACAAGGAGTCTCCCAAACCCCCGTCCTCCATAGCCCTGATGTAGGGACCCAGGGTAGAGGGGCCACATTAGAGTTGGATGACGTGGGGACCAGTGGCAGGATGGATGTTGGAGAGCAGACAGTGGGTGAAGGAGCAGTGGGTCTGGATAGTAAACCTTGTTGATCCCTGTTGCTAACAGGCATCTTATCCACTGTTGACATGATGATGCCGGTGTAAGACGTACAGCATGTTATGTCTGTCTGTCGGTTGAAGACACTGGAAAGGGGTGGATGACTGAGTTATTATGCCTTGGCCCCCAAAACACTATCAAATCTCACACTCAAAGTAAATGAAATGGACAGGAGCTCCTGCTCTGAACTGAATGTATGCTATGAAGGTCCTCTATGAGCAACCAGTCTGGAGGACAAAGACCAGACTACAGACCAGGTCACAGACCAAAAGACAGACCAGGTAACAGACCAAAAGACAGACCAGACTACAGACCAGGTCACAAAGCAGAAGACAGACCAGGTCACATACTACAGTACGATAGGGTCCAAAAGACAGACCAGAAGAAAGACCATTAGACAGACCAGGTCACAGACCAGGTGACAGATTAGGACAGAGATCTCTGCTGACATACACATGTACTACCCAGTGAAACCTGGGAGAAGAATGCACTAGGTCTTCTGTCCAGGTATCTCTGGACATCATTTCCAAGGTCTATAGAGAATCATCTTGTTAATATATGCACTAATCAGCTAACCCACGATGGTGTGATGTTACCTTGTCCCACTTTATTGACTTTACTGTTGATTTCCTCACATACTAAATAATTTCCCATTATGTACAAAATGCCAAAGGCAGTCTGGTCATTTACTTCAAATGCCGTTGACATCATTGGAATTCATTATGAGAGTAGACTGACCAATTTTGAACGTATTTGCCATTCATTTAAGACACATGCTACTGAATGCAGTTTGGGCTGTAATAGAATATAATTAAGATGCTATCACAAAGATGAGTTTTCAAATGGTATCACCGGGATGGTTATAGGGATCAGAGAATGTGGACTTGAATGTGAACATTAGTTTAAAATTATACTCTCAATCTATAGGAAGCCTGTTGAAATCATAGAAATATAGATCATAGAATAAAGCTGCATTTAGTTCCCGTGTAGTTCAAAGCTGTGCTTGCAGCATAAGCGTTGTTGCTTTAATTCCCTCTGGATTGACAGTCCATGTTGGGTTTACCAGAGGCTATCTTTGTGGTAGTATTTAGAAGTGAGCATTTATATTCAAATTAAATGGCAATAGTGCACAAGCTAAATTGCAGTGGCCTGAAGGGATATGACCATTATATTTATTTAATGAAATGATTCCCACACTGTATTTTTAAGAGAATGGTGGGTCCAACACAAAAACGTCAGTGTGTAAAGTCTAAATAAACAAACAACACAAACATGATCTTACAGGTTTTTCGCTCATTTTAATTAAATACGATATTTCATGATTTATTTTCAAGATATGATGCAACAATTTTGACATCCCTGTCAAACTCAACCATTCATCTTGTGCGGGGATAAAGAAACGGATGTGTCATATTGGATGCATGATGGGTTCATTTTGAGCACTTTCATCTCCTGAATACATGCCTTCCATTCCAAAAAGACACATTCCAACATATTCTTCTTTGGGCAAATGTATATAAACAAAGTAATTTATTTCAAATGGATTTATCCCATATATTCTATGAAACAGTACTAATCTCCTGTGCAGTATGTACAGGAAACCACTCTTCACCTATGAGTCTGTTGGAATAAGTCATGCAAGAACTTCTTCTGAATCAGCGGTGCTGTCTTTTCAAAATCACACCAGTGTTTGAAGATGTAGCTTCTTACATGCACTTTTTCATTGTCATTATGATAGTGATTGCATGAAATGTTTTGAATCAGTTTGTGGGAGATAGCAGGTCCTTGTATACATTTCTATGTGTCCCCTCAGTTTGTGTTAGTGTTGTGGTTATTTGTATGAAGTTAATCTAACATGTTGCGAATAGTTTTTTGGTTGGTTGGTTGTGGTGTTTTTCCCCCATATTTCTTGTTTCCCCCCATATTTTTGGAGACCTGATACTCAACATTCCCAGGGTGTTCCAGTGGCTTTTGCACTCGATAATAGACATAATGTTCTTGCAGTATTTAAATCAATTGTAACAAAAGTTCAAGTAAGTACATGGATCAGTAAATACATGTATAGCTTGCTTGCTGTTCATGTTCATATGTAAAAAGATTCCAATGCAAAATAAACATTTAAAATGTCCAGTATGTAATTTCTGTGTAATTTTTTAAAGGGATCTACACTGAACAAAATGTTAAACACAACACTTTTGTTTTTGCCCCCATTTATCATGAGCTGATCTCAAAGTTCTAAGACTTTCTCTATGTACACAAAAGGCCTATTTCTCTCAAATATTGTTCACAAATCTGTCTAAATCTGCGTTAGTGAGCACTTCTCCTTTGCCGAGATTATCCATCCACCTTACAGGTGTGGCATATCAAGATGCTGATCAGACAGCTTGAATATTGCACAGGTGTGCCTTAGGCTGGCCACAATAAAATGCCACTTGAAAATGTGCAGTATAGATTATGGCCAAGTATATTCATTCAGTGTCATTTTTTTTCTCTCTCAATAGTGTTGAAGTGTTGATTACTCGTCCGTACAGTATGTCAAAATACGTCAATATTCCGGGGGGTGTACTTACTTTTTACATCTGTATAACTTTCCAGAATGTAGGTCATGGAAAGGTGGAAGTGACATTAAAGAGTTAGCACAGACCACACCTCACCAAGGGGACTATCATGTGAATGACAACGCCATCATGGTGTGGGAAACAGATTCTGCCACCACAAAGCCTCCTCAACTGAAACTTTAGAAGACCAATTACACCAGAAGGAAATAGTGCAGAGTTAGTGGCATTAAGCTGATGTAGATGCTCAAACTGATGTAGATGCTGGATTTCTGAGCTCCGTGTGTATTTATGCTTGTGTGTCTGAACATGTTTTATTGTGTCAATGGGACTAGGAAGACACGATTTCCTGTGGCTTTAATTTATTTTGTTTATGGATTATGGGGCACATGGTTACAGTTGGAGTAGGATTTCAAAACAGAAATAAAATGTTCTTAACAGTCAGTTTTGATGTTCTCATTTCTTGTGCCATCTAACTATTGGGACAATACATTTTGAATTTCTTTTGAATTTATACACCAAATGCTTGGATTTGAAATAAAATAATAACTACATTTAATAATTTAATAAAAATGCCAATGGGTTAATCTGAATTAGATGTGTATATGTGCATGTCTGTATGTACATATATGGTGCAGATATCTCCAAAAAGATACAGTAGTACAACCCAACAAATTGATCTTGACAAGGTTTTTGGGCTGTTGCCGCTAGAGGTTATGTCCAGGTCAAAACAGAAATCTGGGTATAGTGTTAGAACTGTGGTCCCTTCTAGATTTTGGCATTACAGGTACGGGTTAGGGTTTGGCATTAGAGCTAGGTTATGTTTGGGCATAAGGGCTGGGTTATTGAAGTTAAGTTTTAGGTATAAGGGTTAAGGTTAGGGGGGATAATGTGGATTTCTGGTTTTCCAGTCCCCACATGAATAAGAACTTCTCCATCAGTAAACGTATGGGTAGAGGGCAGGATGTGGGATTGGTGTGGTTGATTGTGCAAGTGGGTCTGAGAATGTACTTTACCAGGCCAAAAACAATTGTTCATCCATAACAAAAAAATCTATTCATCATATTCCCCAGAAATTTTATTCCACTAAGTGGTTGAAGATGGTCCTCAATTTGCAAGATGATATTTCAAAGACATACTATAGCTACATTTATTTACCACTATGAGCCAACAAAAAAGCTGGCACTCAGTTCAAAAGCCCTCTGCTTTTCATCGTCACATATTATCACAAAGACTTGGTTCAACAAATACTCCTTGTCCAATGTTTTTTTCCAGCGAGTTATCCACATTGGAGATAACATTGGAAAGCGAACATTTCTGGTTGATCAGCTGTGTGCAGTGTGCTAGCCAGGCTTTTGAGAAGGTGGCCTTTCAGGTAAGCATTTGATGCATGTCTCAGCAGATGTATGGAATGCAGCCCCAGGCTGATGCACAATGTGGATTTGAAAAACGTAATCTCCCCCTCATATACGTGGCCATTAACGTGATAGCTCTAGAGCAACCTGCTCCATTCCAGACAAGAAAGCCCATCTTTTTCTGGTTATCTGTGACTCAATAAATCAACCACGTTTTACTTGACACAATAAGTACCAAAGGATTTCCATTGACCAAAACGTCTACATTGTGATGGATCTTTTTGGAGCAGAACTCCAACGTGCAGCGGTTCTCGCACTAGAATAGTTTTTATATGGTTCTAACTTGTATCCTAACTTGTATTGGAGCGGACGATTTATCAAACCCGATTGGAGCAGAAATTTCCTCTGATCAAAATCATTGGATTCACCTGAAGTTGGGACATCAATCTTGTGAGTTTCTCTTTTTTCAAATCACAATCAGATCAAATGCATGTTTGTTTTCTCTGTAATCTACAGTCTTGACAGACAGCCATGTCCCTCAGTCATATAAATGACATTGTGCAAGTAGGCATAACTATGCGGTCTCAGGGATTCAAACAGCCAACTTCGGGTTACAAGGCTGGCTGCTGCCCACTTTTGCTGCTGTGTTATTAATCTACAACGATTGTGACATCTTTGTTCTTACGCACACTACCCGACAGAAACCCAGAGACAGTGAACTACGGTTAGAAGCCTTGTAAGTAAATATATATATAATGGGCTACACCTGTAAAATAAGGGTGTGTCTATTGGTTATAATACTGTTCAGGTTGACAAAAAAAACATGGTTGGGTTACATAGGCAGATTTGTACAGCTTTACATGTGCTTGGGTGGAGGTGAACACACGTGCAGGAACACAAAGATCAACATTATAATATCCTTTCCAGAGACCAGCCCACTACGAATCGTTTGTAATCAGACTCCCAAACCCCCGCCAAAACCCAAGTAGTAACTATAACCTTAGTAACAACGTCAGGTGGCCAAGGTGGGGGGAGAAAACAATGGAGACATAACAGTTGTGGATTGAACAGTAGATTACTGCCCAGGCTCCAGTCCTACGATAATCATGGCCAGACTGCGTCCACATTTCATCAACACTGCAGTAAACCGATTTATTTCATAAAACTGCCAACTATTAGCAATATTCAATTTGATTGAGTTTTACTAGTTTTTTTTCTGGGACATGAAGACTCCTGCTGATTTAATCAGTGCCTAACCCGCCCAAGTCAAAACGGCAGCGCCATGAGACAGGGTGATTTAAAACCTGGCTCCCCATTATTTCTACGTTTGTCTGGACGTTTGTGTGGGAAAGTTTTCCACGTGTGTAATATGAGTGACAGGAACGAACAGATTAAACTGACATTCTGACAAGCCGTGGCATGTGCCTCTCCTGTCCTAGGTACACTTCTGATGACACAGATTGTTCATGAAGCTTAATTTAACTGTCAGTCTTTTTTTTCTAGTGATAACGGTTCCATACTAATTTGTTAGAGTCTTATTTTGAGGACAAATGTTTCTATTAATTAATGCCGAAACATATTTGTGCCAAAACACAGTGTTTTATAAATTGTGTTTATTAACACAAACACTGGAGTTTGGGCAGGATTACAAGTCGGTGTAACTCCTACTGTATGCTGAATAGGTCAGCAATTTCCAGTGTGAAATACAAGCAACACTCAGATAAAACACCAGGAATGTGAACAGCTTCAAGAAGCAAGCAGAAGCGGGTTCCCTTTCCACTCAAAATAAACTATTTACACCAGGATAAAAACCCTAACCGTCTTGCCAAGCATGTAAAAAAGGAGCTGGCTTTCTTCGGCTTTATAAATGAAAATGTACCAGTGTGTGAGGATGACCAACCTGTTCATATACAGGGTACAGGTACTTGGCATTACATCTCCAACTTGAGTTAAAAATAATGCATGACACAAATGGTGTTCACAGGGTGGAGAATTACATTACTCCACCAGTCAGAGACAGAAAGCAGAAACAGGGACACCTTGCCCTAACGCGAGTTTCAAAATAATCTAATCACTGTCGTATCAATGTTTGGCCCGTCCACACATTGGATTAAAATCTGTCTCTTATCATTCTCCTGTGTATGCATAGTGACTGAGTGGTTTAAGGTTTCAACCTGGTTTGCCCCAATCAAACTGGACAAAGTGCCAAGAAAAAGAATTTAAAAAAACAGTCACCCTGCAAATTAATGATGCCGCAAATAAACAGTGGTGACACACATCAATGATTGTAGGGAAAGGGTAATATGTATTGTAAAGAAGGGGTTAATGATGATTGCCGAAGGGTTAAAGTAAATTTTAGAGGCTGGATTAATGATGGTTAGGATGATTTGACAACGTGCCTTTCAATAATATGCATGACAACCTATGATGGGTTGTTGAAACTCACAAACATGAGTTGCAGAATGACTTTCAGATGTGAACAAATAATTTAATAATAACCTTTAATAAACAAATAACTTCAGAAAAACGTTTTTTGCACTGAAATACCAGAGCTAATAAAATTAACATTATAAACACCTGTTTGGTGACAGTCTTCAGAAGTTTCCAAGATTGGTATACAGTACCCTCTAGTGACCGTGTGCTAAAACATCAGCCACAGGTGGGAATTACATAGGCTGCATGAAAGGAATATCTATACAAAAACTATTTCAACTAATTAGAAGCTTTGAAAAGCTGTGATGGGTTTGTTCTAATAAGACTGGATGCTTCAGATTTAACATTTTTATAAGCTTGTAAATTAAAGCTATTTCCTATGCTCAATAGGGGAGGCACAAATTCCACAGATCAATACCGAACTGCAAATTCCTTCAATCTGCAGGAACACTGACAGTTCAGCTGGCATAATATTGCACCGATTACAGCAGCACAACGGTTGTGTTTCAATATCACTACACCATTATGTAGAGTGGGCAGTGAACCCCCGACTCAACACTGTACCCAAGGATTTCTTATTCAAGTGAAACCAGAACTCACCCCCCCCCCATGTCATCACTTCAGTGACATCATATCGGTTAGGAAAATGACTTGATTGGTTGGACAACCCACCAGGAAATAAGACATAGTAACCGGATGGTTATAAAAGTGCAACGGGTCACTGTCCAGTCCTCAAAGGAACCATTTTTGTTCCTGGGTAGGAAATGTTAGTTTGTAATTGCTTAGATCTAAAAAGTAGAGAAAATGGCTATTATTCCCCACATACTTTGGTTTTGTGACCAGGGCAGAAGACACTGGCATTGACCTTTGCCCCAGACAGCTCAGGAAAGCCTTGGAGGTTCTAGAAGGCTGCCGACTCAGTATCTATAGCTGACAAACTGTTTCATGAGGCCCGATTTGATGTGCAGTGGTGGCATCCCTTTCCGTGGGACCACCAGTCGCTCCCACTTGAAGTTGTTCCTCCCCCACAGAGAATTCGGTCCAGTTCCACCCGCGGTAGCGTGCCTAAGGAAAGGACAGCTTGGAAACTTGGTTAACCGCCGTGGAGACCCATCAGGAACGCTGCCAGGTCACCTATGACCTCCCAGCTGTACTCATCATACTTCAAGGCACTCAGACAGATCTTGATGCTGTTGTAATCCTGCATTCATACTACTATTTATATTACTGGACAGTATAGAAGTTACACCAAGTCAACTCAGCACTGAACCTATATGGAATGTTGGAAAATAGGAAGTTAGGTACATCTCAATATATCAGAGTCCTGGTCACAAAAGCAAAGTTTCTGGGGAATTATAGCCATTTTCATCTGTTTTGAGGCGAAAGCAATTAAGAGATGACACTCCGCAGGAACAACAAAAAAGTTGCTGTGTTCCTATCCTTGATTTCAGTCATTCTTGCTGGTAAATACAATCCCGCTCTCCTCCCACCTCTCCTGTTTACCACAGACCTCCAGTTCGGGGCATTTCGGACCATGCACATGTTCTCTGTTACATTCATGCTCAGATAAAGGCTTTGTGCATAACCTTGCATTAAACCAATACTGCCTAGATTTAGTGTTTTCACTTAAAAACGTCAAGATATTTCAATTAGAAGACCGTTAACAGTCATCCTTGCCATGACCTCAGGTTGTTTGCGCGCTGTAGTACATTTACAACAGAATAGCCCTACCAGAAATTTGTTTAGCATAGTCCCATTCAATCTAGCTAAATGGCAGTTGCACAGCTTACGCAGGCACATCCCCACGGCATGGTCATGCAATACAAACAACAGACGCACCATATTAACAGCACATAGCCTATATACCCAAACACTACGCTCCATAGGTGTCATCCCTGGAAGGCAACCCAAGCAGGGTAACACTTTAGTTGGGAGCCATCAGGCAACCATCCACACGAGGTGGAGGAAGAGCAAAGGTGGGTTATTTTTGGCAGACCGGCAATATTCACAGTTCGTTGAATTGATATTGCTAGGTGTGAAAAGAACAGTTGAAATATAGGACGGATGGGGGGGAATGTAAAATGTAGTAGCAGGAAAGACAGTGGAAATTGAAGCATTAAATCAACTGTCACTGGGGGTTTTTCCTGCCAATCAGCACACTGTAGGGTATGGGCTAGACTGCATATGGAGTTACTCGGGTGAGAGGTTAGAAACATGACTGACCTGGGATTACCAGAAGCTCGCATCAATCCCATGAGCCACCAAATATAGCTGGGAGCAGCCAGGGATATCTTCTGTTCTGAGTCGGGGGTAACCTGTTCTGACTGAATCTCAGAGGCAGTCTGGTAAGGGAGATTAGGAGGAATGCAGAGACTGGAGTGCAGGGATTCAGACACTGAAATTACCTTTCATCCACATGAAGCATTGATATTTTATGGAAGCATTTTTAGAACATGAACATATACACTATTATACAAGACAAAGTAACC
The DNA here is from genome assembly GCA_016801105.1 of Esox niger. Lineage (NCBI taxonomy): Eukaryota > Metazoa > Chordata > Actinopteri > Esociformes > Esocidae > Esox > Esox niger. Next base: position 16,431 of record JACXGJ010002643.1, on the reverse strand, counting down.
TGAGAACAGAGACAGTAAACTTAAGAATGTATTTATTTAGGAAAAACATGAATTTCACAGATTTAAATATGTACGCTACCTTTAAAATCTTAACAGTCCTTAACCATGTCTTTACCAACCTTTGAATCAAAGTTAACCATTAAAAGCTAGCCAGAAACAGGTTTAGTGTCCTGAAGTTGTCTTTTAAACCAAGAGATCATTTCCTCTTGCAAGCATTCCTTAAATTCAATCCTAAATAATCAATTTCTAAATCCTTAATGTCCAATCTGAACCCTATAAATTTTTTCAACATGGATGCTATCACTCAGACAAAAAGCAGTATTTCTGAATATATACCCTGTTCAGTTGAACAGCAAGCAGAAAATATAAAGATGGGATCACTTGACGACATCAGGATCTGACAAAACCACAGGCGCAAAAGACAAAAAATAAAAACTTTCTAGCAGCATAATTTGGATTCTTTATATTTTACAGAACATTTTCAGATATATACGGTTTACACCAAAGTGCAAATATATGTATGTAGTGTATGTCAATAGTTTATATATTTAATCATTTTCTAATTTACTATAAGTCATATTGCAATAAGGTTGAGGCGTTAGAGTATTATGGCACATTTTAAAACATGTCACAAGTCATACTAGATCAACAACAGGCAATGCAAAGTTTACAATACACCAATATATATTTCTGAACCAAATGTTTAATTTATACATTAATTTAATAACATACATTTTAAAAGCATAACATTAATATCAGAATATCTGTTAGTAGATTAAATATCTTTACATCAATGCGCTCCGTGTTTAATCCACCTCAACAACCTGGAACTGTACAGCCACCTATTCCCCAGGTTAATGCTGCTGGGATATTAAAGTCGGTTTTTCTGAACAAGAGACAGCAGCCCGCCCCCAAAAAATCAAAACGAATATTGAAAACAACCATGCCTTTCTTTATCAACTCCCCAGAACCTCCATACTGGATTCTCTCCAACCTCAACGCAACGTCTTCCACTTCCACTCTAGCACCAACTGTCAGTGACACATTTTTTACAAATATATATAGCTATATATATATATATATATATATATATTTCTGTATACCTTCAGTGTGCACAAAGCAGTCTCAAAGAGGATTCGAAACCTCCTCGTTATGACATGAAACCGTCCCAGGAGAGCATGCACCAAGTCCATTCCCGAATTCAGTGTTAGAAATCTGCACTGCGATTTGTGTGAGTGTGCTGTGAGAATAATTTCATAGAGAAAAAATTAAAATAAAGACTCTAGGGTCAGTACATTTCCCTCTGAGGAAAGAAAGCCCTTTCTGGCATGGATACTCTACCTCTTCCATGTTGCGCTTCTCTCAATTTTTGTCAACATCTGGGAGCCTAACCAGGATCTTACTGTGAAGGGTCTCCTCCCAGGTTAAAACTTCCATTCACTTCTGTTAAGGATTAATCTGCAGTTGCTCTAAAACACAGATACCCCAGAAGCAGCTGGATTTTTCTAACCACAATTAAATTATTTCATACACTGGATCATTGAGTTTTACATTTGGGATTGATTATCGATTTTGTTTTCTTGAAGACAGTGATCTCAGTAGGACAAGCAATGTAAGAGAAATGTTTGAAAGAACACGTCACTTCACTTGGCTGTCATCATCTGCACAAACTCTGCAAGGAAGAACCAAAAGAGAGACATTAGACCAAAGCCTGCATCGACAAAGGACACCGTTTACATATCATTACAGAATGAGACAACTCACAGCAGTGATTCAGAATCTTTTGAGTGCGCATGCCCTGCATTCTCCCATCTTTATTTTTGTTTAGTCATCACGTAGCCAGAGTGACAAACATTAGTGACTGCATAGGTTCTTGACCTGTTCACCTACTGATGAACGACGCAGCCTTAAAACGGTAATGCCCCCTTATGTACACCTGGCAACGCCACAGCTCAGGCCAGTCGGGCTGATCTATAGGTTTCCTACGAAGTTCCAAACCTACGGAGGACATTTCCCTAGCCAGTGTTTCAATTCCTGTTGTTGCTTGCAAAGTACCAGGGACAGGTTGAAGTTGCCAGTTTTCAGCAATGGCATCACTACCTTGTAAATACAGGCTGTGCCCTGGGCCTTACTGCTAAGACACTGCAGTAAGACACGGAAAAGACAGGATGGAACCAGAGGCATCTCAGTTCCTGTTCGCTGTCGGACAATGACTTTGAACAGTAAACAAGAGACAGAACGGAGGGGATTGAAAAATGAGGATGAAAAGGTAAAGATCAGTACGCGAAGAAAACATTTGCCTCTAACTCGGTTGATTTTAGCAGATCCAAAAAGGTACCAAACAAATCACTGAAGTATCTAAAGACGCCTCTGTGGCATGTACAAGTTAACCAAGGTGAACTGAGAACATTTATTCGATCAGTTTCTTGCATTTACATTTGATTAACTGGGTTTAAAACCAGGAACATTTGGATTTGGAAAAGACTACTCTGTCAGCAAACACACATCAGGACTAGAGGAAGCGGCGGTAGAGCTCACCCTCGTAGTTGACCTGGCCATCTCCGTCAATGTCCGCCTCCCGGATCATCTCGTCCACCTCCTCGTCCGTTAACTTCTCCCCCAGGTTGGTCATGACATGCCGCAGCTCCGCCGCACTGATGTAGCCGTTACCGTCCTAGAGGGGGGCAACACGGGCTAACTAAACAGGCAAACGGCTTGGACACACAACACTTGAACCTGTCCGACCGGATGAAGTATCCTGGAAAGCTCCCAGGTTTATCTAGCCTGCTGGCATGTGAACACGGCCCGGGCTGACCCAAAGGTGTTACAGCAAAAGATGCGCATGACTGAGATCTGTGGTCACCCGGTGTGGTGTCATCTCTGGCTTTGGCTCCAGGGGGAGATGACAGACATAGATATGGGGGGGTGGCAGGCCCTGGTTGGCACGGTAACAGTAACCAAGTCAATAATCATTTAAAAGTGAGGCACAAAGCAAAACACACATGCAATGACACAGGCGCGTTGAAAAGGACACAGAAATGCGAACGACCACACACATTCGCAGAGCGCACAAAAGCAAATGAACGGCCTTGTTTGACGAGGTTGCATTTTTTTCTAGGCTGCGGAAACCAATTGGCAACAAGCCCAAGCAATAAGTTCTCCTTATTAGCTGGTGACTCAGATCAGCACTGCAATAAGCCCCGGCCCTGCCGGCGGATAACATTATACACAGCTCCCTGTCAACAAACAAAGCCTCCTCTCAGAAATAGGGCTAAGACACAAACCGTGGATTACACAGCGTTGGAATGGCAGAGGCATGCACACCAACTCGTCTACTCAGGCCGCAGAGTTGAAAATACCAAACTAGACCTCATCGTAACCATTAAGAGAGGCTGGCGAGAACTTCATTACCAAAATAGTGTATAGTTTGAAACGTTTGTTTTTGCGTTTGTATAATCTGCCGTTTGTGTATAATCATTGAAGGGGAACGACATTAATAAGGCAGATGGACATTCAAATCAAAGTATGAGAGCAACAGGTTTTGATAACATGGGGCACAAATCAGCACACAGTTTTCAGGGACCCATTTAGTCCACATGGCCAAAAGAAGTGTACGGAAAGTGACAGCTTTGAAGTACTTAGCAGATGTTAAGCAAGCAGACAATCATGCTACATGCAAAATATACCAGCTTTTATCCGTAACGTGATTACGAGCTAAATGTTCCACTTGAAAATTCCATTACAGTATGACCTTGTTGGCAGAACAGATTTACGCAGTCCAACGAAAGATATGTTAATAATAACCCAATACATTGATTAGGAATCAAATAGTAATAGGTAGTCAGACATTTGCTGTTTTCAGCAAATTACATTTGTGTACTAATTTCAAACAGACATGGCACAAAAAACAAATTACAGTTACTAAGTTAACTTTCTTTTAAAGAGCACATACTCCAATTTGACAACACATTCATTTAACTTGGAATAATATACTTTGTTTTAAACAATCAATAGAAAGAAACAAACGTGTAAGTTTGCATAAAACGATATATTACGACGAGACTGAACTAGCAGTCAAATTAGGTTCGTACAGCTAATATGATCATTATAAAGTAAGCACAAGACAAATCACAAGGCATACAAGTTTTTATAAATGATAAGGGGCAATATGTGGCGTACATCTTTTATACGCAGGACAGTGTCATCAGGAAAGCACATTCACTAGCTAGCCAAGAAGCAGTAAAGCGACAGCTTGTTGTCTGCCCGCAAATGTTTCGCTTGTGCAACAACTTTATTTTAGTCTGACAGACTCAACAAACCGGACAATTAGTTGTCACGTTAGCAATGGCCTTTCCCATATTTGAAAGAAATCGTTAGAAATGTGAGAAAACCACCAACTTATCAGCCGGTTAACACAGCTACTGCAACGCTTTCCATTACAAGACTGAGTTAACATCCATTTGAGCTCCACAGCTGATGTGCTTGCCTATCAAGTTATCACGACAGGGTTGCTGTTGTCATCTAAAAGATATTGCCTATATTTAACAGCATAGAAAATGGACAACACAAAACGAATAGCCACAGTTTATTTCCAACTCACCTTATTGCTTTCGAGGAGCAAGGATGTTTCTAACATCGTTTCACCAAATAATACAGAAACAATCTCTTCTAATGTAAAAAGGCACAGCTGATTTGGCGCTAGCATTTTGAGTAAGGAAATTAATAAAACAAACAAAAGTCAAAACGACAGCATACCCTTTTCTGGTTACTTACTAATGACGACATCCATGGGAATACAGTAACAGGCTTTTAAATGGTAGATTATGTGATATATACAACTATTATTATTAAAGAAACATGCCCGTGCAGCGACCGCTACAGTAATTTTAAAGACGTTTGTCAACAGCATAATAAATAAACCTTGATTCGAGAAAATCAGTCAATCGATACAGTATGGTGAGAAAAAAATCAATCGTGATTTTACATTAAATCGTTGTATTCCCACAACACTAAAAATATACCTGTGTAGTGAAATAAGGGTTGGCTTGAAAAAATCAATCCACCTTTAAGAAAAAAAATGTTGGTTAGTGAAATCGGAAGATTTTCAACATAACTTCAATGCTGGGTAGCAATCGATGTTGCCCAAATGTATTCAACTACAAGAAAACAGAGCACACAAAGCTACAATAAACTTTGTAAGTTGATGATAATGTAATGCGATACACTTTCTGCCTCAGATGCGGCTGTTCTAATAAACGATGGACAAAGCATCTCACCACTCGCTATTCAAAATCCTTGTAACTCCATTTGATCTAGATTTTGATCAAATATGAATAATACGACACACGCAAGTATCGGACGATATATAAAGACAATACCAACTTTAAAGATGCTGTGACCAATTATTTTGAACATAATTTTTTCCATTTCCTGAAGATGTGCAATTTTGGAGATACAAGGTTTCCACCTGACAACAACGATATTAAACACATAAAAGGAAGACGTCATGTAGTTGAGCTATTCTTTTCTTCTTCTCATATTGTTTTTCAGTTACCAAAAGCCAGTAGTCTGTGTTTTGGGCTATCTGCTAGATATCTCTAGACTGTAGAGCCCTGAAAACGTAGGTGCTAACTGGTTAGCAAACAAGAGACATTGATCACTTATAAAGCTAGCTACAGCATAACAAACATAAAAACATATGTTTCCACAGTTACCATACAACCCTTACTGTCAATCAAACGCATTTGCTTTGATGAAATGGGCTCTCAGTCAGATATGAAAGTTCCCAATATGTTGTCACAATTGGGACAGAAGCATTAGTTGCAGAAGTGCAATTTTGATGGCCATCTAGACATTTATCTTCAGGAAACATTACATAGCATACTCATTTGTATTATTCTAATTGCCACACGCCTGGGGAACAAAACATTTGTTTGAGGAGGAAAACACCCGTTAATGAGAGGCCAGAATAAAACTGTCACAATTACTCAAGACGACAGAATGGCCACAAGTACGATTTAAGGTGCATGTGCATCAAACTAATCATAACGTTTGTAAAGATATGAACTCATAAGTCCTACACAAAACTAGATGTGCTCTTCACCTATTAGATAGCAGAGGTGAGTGCCAAAACAATACGGTCCAAAGAGGATTAGCAGGTATGTGCTTTCCTCATTGTAAAATGACCATTCATCCTGAAAGGGGACTTAATCCAACATGGCTTGGACCTGGACTCAACTGGTGACAATTCATGAAAGTGCACATTAATCCGAAAGATCAGCGGAAGCCCCGTCAAATGATAGCAAAGCACCATGGGATTCCATGCTGCGGAATATGCTTACCTTGTCAAAGACTCTGAAGGCTTCTCTGATCTCCTCCTCACTGTCGGTGTCCTTCATCTTCCTCGCCATCATGGTCAGGAACTCGGGGAAGTCAATTGTGCCGTTACCTAAACACAAAGAAGGCAGCTTGTTTTGTACCAATTCATTTTAACACACAAGAACCAAGACATCCTTCAGAGACTTGGATTGGGCTTTTTTAACAGAATGTCTTTTGGAACTCCAACTGTGTGCCTGAGGGCCTCCAATGTGGGCAGACATATCAGACATTTTGAAATGAGACCCGTCAGGGAAGCAGAGCAATCCAGGTAATCTAGGGTTAAGGAAAACATTTCTTAGAGACACAGAGTGATCCCTCTAAATGAAAAACTGTCGCAGGGCGTGTGGCGTGGCGTGTGGCGTCACAGTGCGCGTGTTAACTAGCGTGTCTCACCATCAGCATCCACCTCATTGATCATGTCTTGTAGCTCAGCTTCGGTGGGGTTCTGGCCCAGAGAGCGCATGACAGTGCCCAGCTCCTTGGTGGTGATGGTGCCATCGCCATCCTTGTCAAACAATGAAAACGCCTCCTTGAATTCTGATGAGGAAAACGAGAAACAGGGAAGTGTGAGTTTAGTGGGGAACACTACCCAGGGTGCATACTAGGGTACACGTCTTCACATCCTTGACTCATCCTCGCTCATTCCCAGGCTAACTTATGTGAGAGAATTGGACAGGTTAGTCAAACACACAGGAAGCGTTGAACACTGACTGCATCTAATCTTTAAAGTGAACGTCAATGAGGCAAAGAGGGCAACAAAACAAATCACAAAACGGTTGGACGCAGATCAGCCAGAGTAGCCAAAACGTTGGTCACACTAGCAAGAGGAGCTTTGAGCTAAATAACCAAAACGATCGGCCGTCAACCGACATGATCTCAAAACGCCCCCTGGACTAACTGGGACTGCAGAGCTCTGACTGAACCGGGAGCCAACATTCAAATGCACAGTAGCACTCACCGGCAATCTGCTCCTCGGTCAGTTGGTCGGCCTGTGAAGACAAGAGGGATTAGTGAGAAACGGGAGGTTTGTCCACTGGCCCCTCTGACAAATGACTGCTGACACACAAACCAGTCAACTGAACACCATTACCATCTGTAACCATAACGTCACTTCTTTGATGTGTATGATGCGACGCGCCGACGTGCAAGACGCTCTCTGATTTACGTGGCAAAACGCCAAAACCTACTTTTAACCGTAGGCGGCCCTCGCAAGAACAGGAAAACAATGTCCTAGCGCCAGGACCGGAGACCAGTTTTGCGGTTTTCCAACAAATAGTTTGACAGACGAGCGAATCCGTAGCAACTGCAGCAAGTACAGGCGGTTGACACCCCATGTGCACTCAGGCAGCGTTCTCACTCTCGTTATTTAAGGACATAGTCTTATCAGGCTTGTCTGAGTCAGTAAACTGGCACACCTCAGGCTGGCGAAGTGTGATAAGGGATTGGTATAAATACACCCCTGCCTGCTATAATTAGAGAGGCACGAACGGGGTCGCCAATGTAGCACGCGGACTGTTACCGCCTCTGGTTGCTTGCGGGCCTTTGGACTAGTAGTCATGTGCCCACCATTCGTCGCTTCAAAGAGGAGGCGCGCACACACCCCGGACCATGCCCGTGTACCTATAACGCAGGTCCACTCACCTGTTACCCTTCGAGGTTCAGATCGGCTGGTTCTGAGACTCAGAGTTCAGATTAAGGGCTATGGTGTATATTCTAGTGCTGCAATAATTAACTGATCCAGTCAAAGAAAAATTGCCATTAGTTGGGTCCATGTCAGGTGCTGTAAAAAAAAAAGTGAAAGAAAACTAAAGCAAAAGCTGACCACTGTGGCTTAGTCTAAAACACACGTCTGCTTTTCATCCAACTCTGTATTAGGTTGGCATCATGCCATGAGGCGAGTTTTAAAGTGAAACATCTCTCTTATAGAATGAGTTTATCATAACATTTGCAGTAGCACTACCATACTTTTGACTGACACTTCCTCACAGACAGGCAGCGTGTGCCAAGTATGGAGGAAAAAAAAACATTGCCTGCATTGTTTAGTTGTGCATTTTCAAGTGCCAATCTGATGCAATGTCAACATGCAGATGTTGTATGGGTACCTCAACCTATATAAAATACATATTTTTAAAGCTGCCTGGAATAAGATATTCCGTAATGTACAACCTCAACACCCCAAATCAGCCCCACTACACACACATAGGGAATAGGTTGATGTACATGTGGACAATAAACACATGGAACACACACTGACAAAAAACATGTGTAAAAAAAAAAAAAAAAGGAAAACTAACATTTCTAACTCAGAGTTCAACCCAGGATGTGCTCTGTCCTTCCACGGAGTCATCAGAGCAGTCGATTCCATCCACACAGAAAGCGTTTCAGAAACCATCAGAGATTAGGAAGGAATGCAATCAGTGGGCTTCAAGAATTCACACTGATCAAGGGTAAACCCTGATGTCTCAGTATTGTGGATCCCACACATCACACCATGGGACACCAAAACCACCAGCACGTAGCCTTCTTTAAAGCCAAATATCACATTCATTGTGGTAAGGGGCGCGGGCTTGCTTTGGTTGACAAACGGCAAGATATTCAGATTATAAATTGCGTCTAATCCCTTGGTGCAGAACAGACAACAACACAGGATGCAAAAAACTGTTTGCACCAAAGTCTAACTTCCATTCCCCAAAAACAGCCATTTTAAAAAGGACAAGGAGGGCACATGAGTGCAAACTATTTGTCACGCAACAAGATCTGAGTCGCATTCACATTTTTGTAAAGCAAATGTACTGCAGATTCCTTGTCAGGCTACTGCACCAACCATGTTTGTTCAATGCTGGGGGGGGGGGGGGGAAAGAGGAGAGGAAAGGAGGGGTGGCAACGAAGATCATTCAAGAAGAGAAGACTGCAGTTCAACGTGCTGCTGCAATACGCAAAAGCACCGTGATGGAGAAAGCTTGTGCACATTTTAATTCCCACATTAGCATGGAATTCAAAACATGGCAGAATACAAGTTCGCTTGTTGAGCACAAGCTTTCAGCAACCGTAACACCATACAATCAGGTCATGGTTCATTGCAAAATACCAACTGGCTTTGTATAGATAGCCAATTATTCTATTTAGTATATTTTGATGGCTGGAAAATACGATGCAATGCGCATTCAATTGTCCTTTTTTTTTTAAAAACAAAATGCTGTGTAATACCACCGTTCCTAACCGCACCACGCCCACTCGCTGCTCTAATACGTGGCTAACGTTAACACCCACAGCGAGTGAAAGCAATAAGCTTAGCTAATCGTCTGTAAAATTAGCCCCCGCTAACGTTAATCACAGATGCTCATGGCTTGTATGCCCACAATCAAGTCAAATTACTGGAATCCAGTTAGATAACATTAACGCAAGCTTTTAAAACTGCCCGTTTTTTCATGCAGTACAGTACATGTACTGTATTCTAGTGTTAGTATTACTACCTACAGTCAGTAGCTAACAAGTTAGTCAACAATGACAATCCTTACGGACTGTTTTTCCAACTAGTATGTCTGTACTGATTTTAATACAACATCAAACCCGAACTCCGGCAGGTGGTAATAAAATCAACAGTTGAGTGGAATTTGGATAAACTTTGTCACGTTAACTATGAACTAGCCAGACGATTTACCGATAGCTAACAATTTAGCTGGAAGACCTAGTAAAAACTAGTTTCTGGAAACCATAACGAAATCATGCCAGTGAAACAGAAGACAACTGACCAACTTAGGTCACATCAAGCTAGCGAATTTGCACGTCAGCTGGTTACCGTGAACTAGCTAGCATACGTTAGCATGTCTTGGCTTCGAATTTCTCAGGTCAGCCTGAATGGACGGTTGAATGGGTGTAGCTTGCTAGCGAAATGCGGTTATACTTACCATTGTATCGTTAGGTCTTGCAACAACTTCGAAAAAAGAAAGAAATAGCCAATGTTCACTTTGTGGTTTACAACGTAGCTGTATTTAATATGTGCAGTTATTTGATTCCCTGAAAATAATAACCGGTCTAAAAACCTACTGTCCCTTGCTTATGAAGTTACCCCAACTTGCCAGGAAACTAGTGACCGCGTCACCGCTAATATTGTCCGCATTGGCTATATCCCTTCGCGAAATGACGCCATTCGCTACCCTGCGAACGTGCACCTAAAACTGCACACCACAAATGCGCCAGAATATGATTATTTATTAATCTTATATTGACCACTGCAATCACTGAAATGGCTCAGAGCGCCTATTGTTGCTCATCAAAAAGAAAGCAATTGCACTATTTGCAAGAACCGCGTAGAGATACTGCAATATTCTGCTCACAAGCACGCGCACTAGCCTGCACTACGCCCGTGCATTGATTAACAGACTGGTGCAGAAAGGTATCTCCAGTGCTGGTGCGCCTGTTACAGTATTTCAGTCTGTCCAAGCGATGGGCAACTGACTATTTCAAATGCTCGTACACACTGGCAATTTGATGGCTATCTTTCAGATCAAATGTGAACAATTTCGGGTAATTTAATCGTCATAGTGAATGTAACACAGATCCTTATTGGCTCTGAGCAACGGAAAGAACCGTGTTTTGTTATTGGTTGGTTGCAAACTGCATTGCGCCAAATTGGATTTATTCTTTTCAGAGCTCAGCATTTTCCAATCAGTTTAAACCTAATAAAAAATGTATTGACTAAATTACTGGATTCTGAATATGGATCATGTAGACGATTAAATATGATTCCTTTAATACGTAAACTATTGCAGTAGCCTCAAGATCTTTCGTGCAGGGTTTTTGTACATTTAAGTATAAATCGGACATCTCAGGGATTTGCGTTTGGGTGTGATATGAATGCATTAAGAATTGTATATACGTGTTTGTTTGTGCCCAAAAAAAACAGGGCACCAGTTTGGGAAAAATTGGGATAAACAGCCTGCAGTTCATCCACAATGCCTTGTCGCTGAACTCCCTCTTGTGGAGACAAATTGCATCAAAAACATTTGTTGGACAGTAGGTACTGTTCTTCAAAAACCCACAATGTATTTATCCCTACTGCAAAACGCAATAGGGAAAGGTTTAAGGGTTTCACCAAAAAATATAACATTAGATAAAGAAGAATGGTAAAAATGGCAACTTACCTGAGAAAATAATACTAAAATAATACAATACTATATGCAGGCCCCATGGCTCTGTTGTAACCAGTGTTTTTCCAACCAAGTTTTCATTTACATTTAGGTAATTTAGCAGGCACTGTTATACAGAGCAACTTACACTAGTGAGTACATACATTTCCATACTGTTTTTACCCTAGTGAGTGCATACATTTCCATACTGCTTTTACACTAGTTAGTGCCCACATATCCATTATGTTCTTACACTAGTGAGTGCATACATTTCAATACTGTTTTTCACAGATAGTTAAGAAGACGGGCAACAGTGGGGATTCTAAAGGTAGGGACAGGCAGCTTTGCAGTTGAATCAGCTGATGCAGGATCCAGTTAAACCCTATTTGGGGATAAGAGTGAGGGCAGTGAATAGGGAGCAGGTGCAGTTCACATCCAGGAGCCAGAGAAGGCAGTTTACCAGCTGGTGGCTGCTGGGGACTCTTCCATGGGACTTGGGACTGCTTACCCGGTCTCAGAAGGCCTCCATACTGCAGGGACTCATTGAAACTCACCTTTCTCTCCTATCATACATGTTTTTTTTACTCTCCTCCCTGAGGTCAATGATGGTGACAACACTCTGTAAGAAAATGTTGGAGAAGCCAGTTCTATCTAAGAGAAATGTAACATTACATGACCTTTGGTATGATGCTTTCAGACAATAAGGGTTCCAAAATTATTCATTGACTGTCCCTATAGAATAATCCATTAACCCCCACTGGGACTCAGGTGAGATGATTAAAAGGTGAATATTAGACATGAACTTTGTGTTCAATTTAATGCTATTGCCTTCAATCATTTTATACAAAATCTTTCTATACGAAATCATTTTATACGATCCATCCAGGTGCCTTCTGTGCTGCTCTCCTCTTAAGTTTCAGATTGCTCAGATCTTTACCTCATGCTCTCTACTGAGATCCTTTAGCCTTTGGTACTAGTGTGGTTGAGTCTTTAGCTCAATGGCCTCTCCAAGACAAAGAAGATAACAGCTCCAGGTTGAATCTCAAAGATGATAAGCACCTTACAGCTTTTATAGCTTACAATGTTTTTATACCGTTTTTATTCGATTTCTAATTTCTTATTCAATGTTTTCTTATTCTACGTTTTCTGATGATGTTGCTTTGATGTTTTCATTTGAGAATTTATTTAATTGCTATTGTATTTTTATATTGCTTTTCTTTTTTTTGAAAAGCACATTGAATTGCTTCTCTGTATGAATTGTGCTATAAAATTTAACTTGCTTGCTTGCAAAAAGGCCACTATTGTGAAGGACCAGGGGTTAATGTTACAGCATGCTTAAATCAATACAAAATGCATGCACAGACATGGCATATGTCCCCCTGGAGACAGCCAGATAAGACATTATTCAGCCACTTTTCCTCCATATTCATTTGTTTATTGTGTTGTCAATCCACATCTGAAACACTTGATGTCGCTATTCTTTTCTTCTGGGTCAATGCTTTAATTTCTACTTAGTGCTCAACCTATTTCTTAGTTAGAATTAGCACAGCCTCTAGTGAAACGAACATGGTGAAATTAAAGCTTATTTGGATACTACCCGGGCTAGTTAACAGATTCTAGCAACATTTAGGGTAAAGGTTTGCTTTCACAACACTGGGATTAACAGGCATCTCAACTTGCAGAAAATCCACCGGCTGGCTTCACCAACTGCTTACAATAGTTCACAGTTGTTTGATTGTATGAGGATATGTAAGTGTCAGGACAAGTGAAAAGTGTGTACATCTACTGAGCAAAACAATGTACAACAGTGGCGTCCAACTCACTCCACAGCTAACCTAGTGCAGGGCTGGGCAGCCATGTACTTGGAGTGCAGCAGGGTATGTCATTTATTCAGATAATCAGCTGTTAACATCAGGTGTGTTTAGTTTTGTCACTGAACTGATGAGTTATTTCAATCGGTTCACTATCAAACTAACATCAACACACCTGAGGCTAAGACTTTGATACAAGGAGTAGTTGACAAATAAACTCAAATTCAGAGATCAAACTCAAGATATAAGGTAATACTAATGGGGCTCATCCTATTGCCAGGTTCTTATCTGACAGAGATATGTGTGCTTTAGCCAGTCAGAATTACATAAGGGTTGTGCAAAGATGCCATCTTCCACACTGAAGTTTTAATCTGGCTGCCAAGTTTCACTACCAATCAACTTGGTTTGCAATGCACACAACAGTGGCCTGTCTGATAGCGGCACCCATTAAATCAATTGACTTGATTGATATGAGAGAAGCTTACTGTGAATGACATTAAGTCCAGTATAAAGGACCCAGGAGAAAAAAGTTCCATAAAGGTGCCCATGGATGGTGTTGTAATAGTATTAATAATACATTATATTTATATAACGCTTTTCAGGGACCTTAAGACGCTGATTTTTTTATAGGGTGTTATGGGAATGTTCTCTGTTATTTGTCTAAGAACCAAAGGGGAACTTTTAGGACAGCGTTTCCCAATCCAGGTCCTTGCGAACCAAAGGGGTGAATGTTTTTGTTTTTGCCCTAGCAAAATTGAAAACATCAATTTTTTCTGCCAAGAATGACCTACTCTGTCATGGCAGGTCAAATACAGCTTATATTTAAAACCACATATAAAGTTAATATTAAATATTGCTATGTTGAATGTATTATACATATATTATTGTCTTTACTTTAGGTGTATAGTACCTGAAATACTGTTAAATAATGTAATTCAGAGACAGTGATGTATTTTATAGACAGGTTTGATGTATGTACTGTATAAGTCAATAATCAGAGGTAGCCTGCATTGTTTCATTCTCTGTGAAATAATTATCATGCATTTTAGTGGTTAATGGCCTAACGTAATTGGCCAGTGTGTTAAATACCAGGTACAAAATGTTTAATTTTTGTCAAAATGTGAAAATGTTTATTTTAAATGTATGCTCTATTGTTTGTATGTCATAAAGCATGCTTAAATTGCCATAACAGCCTATTGGATACTGTCTGAAACTTAAAGTGAATAGACCCTCATTGTTCACTGTACTTGCGTGCCAGAAATTGCGTGCCAGAAATTGCGTGCCAGAAGATGCAAATAATTTTTCACAACATAAAAATGTCTGCCTAATAGGCCAGATAGTTGCTTAGTAACTATTAGTAACTTAGTAACAAAACATTAGAGGAAACACTAGGGTAGCAGTGTCTGCTATCTCTACCCAAGCAAGTTAGGACACAGCAGAGAGCAGAGTGTCAGGACCACATGTTGTTGCACAAGATTCTGACACAAATGCAAGTAGGTTTTCAAGTTTTAAATTTGTTTTAAAAGGAATTGTGCAATGTTGGCTCATTCTAGCATGTCATGTGTGGGAGAATAAGTATTTTTGTCCAAACTAAAAATATACAGGATATCCAGTGGGAAGTCAGGCTCCATCAGTAGTTTGGGATATCACACACAGGCTATGTGGTTCTCCTGAGACCAAGAGTCAACTAAGGTGTTAAAAGCATTGGAAGTCCCACAATGACTGGAAATGAAAGTAAGGAATTTGTTTGCTCAATATCAACTCAATTCTTGTCAAGTTCTCCCATGACAAAATTCCGACCCCAATGTCCTTTCTTCTACAACTTTGTAATTGCATAATTTTCATGCGGTTTCCAGTGGCAGGAGTAAACTGGTAATTTTCATCCCTAAATTCAGGGATGGAAAACCCTGCTGACAGAGGAAAGGCTGTTTTTAATTTTCACACATGCTCCTGAGGCTGTATAAAAGTGTTCTGAGCCACATGTTGGATAGAGCTAGGTGAGTGTGTGTCAATGTTTGGGGTAAGCAGGACACCAGGCGCATATTAAACAGACAACAATGATAGATTGAATAACCTAAACTAGGGTAGACGAGAAAACAAAAAAAACTACAGGCGGGAATACATACACAAAAAGACTCATTAACTCAACAAATTCCTGACAGAACTGGACAAAACTAAATAGGGTGCTAACAACAAACAGATAAAGACAATCAGACCAAAAAGGACAGGCTACATTTAAGAACAAAGGGAAACAAATCTGAACAGAACAGGTTACATTCAAGAACAAAAGCAACATCCAAACTGAACAAAAAAGAACCTCAGTGTAGCTGTCCTAAAGGTACAGTGGTCTGCAAAAGTTTGGGCAACCTTGTTAATGTCCATGATTTTCCTTCATAAATTGTTGGTTCTTAGGATAAAAAAAATCTGTTAAATATATCATATAGGAGACAAACACAGTGATATTTGAGAAGTGAAACGAAGTTTATACCATTTACAGGAAATGTGCAATGATTGTTCGAACAAAATTAGGCATGTGCATAAATTTGGGCACTACAATCAAAAAAATAACTCAATATTTTGTAGATCCCCTTTTTGCAGAAATAACAGCTTCTAAACCCCATTCCTCTCTACAAAACACCTCTAATTCATTCAGGTTTGATGGTTTCCGAGCATGGACGGCTCTCTTTAAGTCACACCACAGATTTTCTTCAATAATATTCAGGTCTGGGAACTGAGATGGCCATTCCAGAACGTTGTACTTGTTCCTCTGCATGAATGCCTTGTAGATTTTGAGCAGTGTTTAGGGTCATTGTCCTGTTGAAAGATCCAGCCCCGGCGCAGCTTCAGCCTTGTCACTGATTCCTGGACATTGGTCTCCAGAATCTGTCCAAATAACTCAATTTTAGTTTCATCTGTCCACAGCACCTTATTCCAAAAGGAAGCCGGCTTGTCCAAATGTGCTTGAGTATACCTCAAGCGGTTTTGTTTGTGATGTGGGCGGAGTAAAGGCTTCCTCCGCATCACTCTTGCGTACAGCATCTCCTTGTGTAATGTGCGCGCAATAGTTGTACGATGCACAATGACTCCATCTGCAGCAAGATCATGTTGTATGT